>CM065692.1:4293357-4310857 GCA_017654935.2 Phymorhynchus buccinoides
CTTCCTTCCCATTCGCACGACAAATTATTATGTAAAATAGACAAAATAGGCATTCATGGCAATATGTACAATTTTATCAAAGAATTTTTAACAGATAGGGTTATTCAAGTAAAAGTGGGACATCACACTTCTGCTACCCACCTTTTAAATATGGGCGTGCCTCAAGGCAGCATAATCGCGCCAGCCCTGTTCAACATTATGGTTCATGATATAGATAAACTTCCATTCAAAGATTGCGATCAATCAATGTATGCAGATGACGTCGCAATCTGGACTAAAGTTAATAACAGAGAAAAGAAAACAAACTATAAAGAATCTCTTAAAAAACATCAAAGAAACACTGACCTTGTTACATTTTACATGTTTATAAACGGCTTTTACTTGGCCCCCAACAAATGTGTATTTGTAGTGTTCTCAAGAACAAGAAACACTAAACTATCGGTTTTTATATATGACGACGAACTCAAACAGTCAAGAACTGTAAAATTTTTAGGAGTTATTTTTAATGAAAACTTATCCTGGAACGAACACATACAACATTTAGCAAAAAAAATCCTATTTTGCTCTACATATCATTAAAAAACTAACTACTCAGAAATGGGCGCAGGACCCTAAACTGCTTACTTATTTGGTACAAGCATTAGTAAGGAGCAGACTACTGTATGGATGTGAATCATTTTATACAGCCACAAAAATACAACTAAACATACTCGAAAAGATTGAAACTAGTGCCCTAAAAACAGCCCTGGACATACCAAAATCGGCAGTAAATAACTTGGTCTATCGGGATATTGACTGGATTCCACTCCGTCATATCATAAAACTAAGATGTGCAAACCTATTAACTAGAATTACTGCATCTAATATTTACTCTAAGAATGAATTTAACAAACTGTTTGGTACCTCTGAATGGGGTATGCAATGGGAGTCTTTAAAAAACAAAGCCCCAAGAACTTATGATAGAACTAAACACATTGATGAATTCACTAAATCCTTATTCCAAAAAGCTGAAGTATCAATAAACCAGGTTAACATTAACCCCAAATGGAAAGTCCCACAATGGGAACTAGAAGAACCAAACTATGATAAGGACCTACATGGCATCCACTGTAAGGCCAAGGCCCCTCATCTGTTAACCTTAAAAGCCAAAGAAAAGATACATGGCTTACAACAACACTTGTTGGTGTACACAGATGGATCTAAACTATCCAACGACCAAATAGGCTGTGCTTTTTATATTCCATCATTAAAAATAACTAAAAGCTTTCAACTTAATAAGGAAATTTCCATTTTTAGCGCTGAACTCTGGGCTATTTTACAAGCCTGTATATTTTTAAATGAGTTACCAAGATCACTAATTAGCGCTTACATACTAACTGATTCCCTGTCCTCAATTCAAGCCATCCAGAATAAAACTAATAATCGCCAATCTATAATACAAGAAATTCTACACATAATCCATCAAATAAAACTGAAAGGTACTGACGTTACTTTATCATGGATTCCTTCCCATAGTGATATTTCAGGAAATGACAGAGCCGACTGGGCGGCCAAAAAAGCGGCTAACGGTCAGCTAGGTCTTAAACAAGATATTGGACTATCCATCTCCGAAATTAAAAACGTACTTAAAAGAACAATTAAACAAGAATGGATTTTAGAACTCCATAAGTATGCCCAAAAACACTCCTGGGATAACGAGGTAGTTAAAGGGGGCTTGTTTTTACAAGTCCCACACTATCTATCAGCTTTAATGTTTCGACTCCGAACCCAATCTTACCTTTGTAAATATATCACTATTTTTTGTACCTGTGGAGAAAATCTCTCACTAAAACACCTAATTCACTGTGATAAACATCAAAATCAGTTCGGTACCATTAAGAGTATTCTCGAGTTGGATAATATCCCATTTAACGAAAATACCATAATAAATAAAGGACCTAGAGATTGGTCCACCCTCATCTTATTTGTAAAAACCCTACATCAATCCGAGTTAGGACATTTCTTTTAAAACTTTTATCTCCATTTTACAGATAAGTATTTTAAAAATGTAAATTTAGGACCAATTCAGGTCCTTTTTCTTTTAAAACAATGTAAATAGGGATCTTGATACGGAACCAGGTTTTGTAGGCTTCCAAAATCGGATCATTTTATTAATAAAAAGACTATGTAAATATTTTATCAAACTAAAGGCCTATTTTCGATTTTTATCTAAATGTTATTTTTTAACCGTGGCCCTGGAAATTTTAACCCGGAGGGAGCAAGCGCTTAACTGACTTTATCATCGGAGGCATAGTATAAAATTAAGACTTATTGACGAAATAAAAAATAACATCTCGATAAGAAATTTCTCTAAGTCTCGTCCCATTAACTCTTAACTTTAATTTTACTTATAGGTTCTCTCTTTTTTACACAAAAATCTTGAAATAATGTCCCATATGGGCTTTTTAAGTCAAAGAGGACGTAAAAACAGAAAACGTGGTACACTAATAAGAGCTCCGGGAGTAAGCAAATGGCCACCACCGTAATTAGTCCAGTTTATAGTTTTAACTTTGATGTAAGAAAAATATCTATTTCAATTATTAGTTTTATAATACCCTAAGCCAATAGAACTCCCAAGGGCTCAATATTGCCTAGACTTTTATCAGATTAATTTAGATTTTAAATGTTCTAAAAAAATTTGTCAAACAGGTATTTTTTTATGAAATCTTTTATACTATTATTTCTTGAACTCTTTAAGCTTAGTTTGAAAGTTAGACTTTATTTTATCAAATTTTTACTTTCTTTTCTCAAATTTATACTTTATATTATTACATTTTACATTATTTCTTTCTCTTTTGAGGAGGAAGGGTCGATTATTTTAAAGACAGAAGTACCTAGATTCCTATGTTTTTAGAAAGACCTACGCTGAGCTATTTTAGTTGTTAGGCTTGCACACAAGCTCCTCCAACAATTTAGGAGGCTGGCAAAAACAAAACAACCTAAAGAAGAAGGAACTACCCTACAGAAACTATTCTACGAAGACCGTACCCACCGGCAAAAAGCCTACGAGTGGGGGGTTCAGACAGACCGGCAAGAACGACATGAAAGTCGAAAAAAAAAGATAGTGAGGAAAGAGGTAAATGTAAAAATCAGTGAAAAGCTAGCTAGCTAGGATCCTAGTCCCTACTACCTGGGAGAGCTGCTGTGCAAGGGCTCGGGTGGCCAGCGCAGTCCTCCCAGGGATACCACTTTTGTGGCACGTCCCACAACCCTAACATCTATGCAGACGAATAAGACATCGAACTGCAAAAAACAAATGAAAAAAAAACAAAACCTTAGTGCCCTATTTATGCTTACGACAGAACAAATCCAACGACGTGAAGAAGTGATCAGGAAAAGACGTCGTTGGTGGAGGCAGAGGTAGAAGACAGTCCTAGAAGAAGGTGGTCCTAATCCTCCTCAGAGTCCTGAATTCGGAGCAAGCTCAACGAATTTAAGTAGATCCAGCGTTGGACAGCCGCATGGAATGGGACCTCATGCTGGGAAAAGCTATCGTCTGTCGTGCGGCGGTGCTGGCAGAAGGGGTCCAAAGAATGGTGATGATGTCCTCTCTTCTGCTCAGTCAGCCGCCGTACTGTAGTATGGAGAGTAGAGTTGAAAAAAATAATCCTCTGCAAAGCTCTCTCGAAAGTCGACCCTCTCTGCTCGGTGGTCGAAGTGTGTATGAAAATAGTTACATGCCTTTTTTTTCTTTTTAATAGCCGCTCTAACGGTCTCATTCCACCATGGTTTAGCTGACGGACGAATTTTAGTAGTCTGGGTTATTGATGGAATAGAGAGTTCACATGAACTTAAAATAGAGGCTCTTAAATTTTCATAATGGTGGGGACGTAGCTCAGTGGTAGAGCGCCCGCTTCGCATGCGGGAGGCCCAGGGTTCGATCCCCGGCGTCTCCATATATTTCTTTTTAGCCATTCCACGCCTAGCCGCCGAAGGGTGCACATCGCAAATTGGAAGCTGTCCCAGCGAGAGAAAAAGAAAGGGAAAGAAAATCGACGCCTTCACCCACCACTACGCGACACAAGAAAGAAGGAAGAGGACAAGTGGCCACATAGAGCCAACCTCTCCCACTACCAAAGCGGCCCTCTTCACTGCACCTGGAGACCACGCAACACAAGACACGGCCTGCACGAGATTTTTACAGATTTTTACCGAGTGACCTTTCCTCGCCACTGTTTACAGTAAGTGGCATGATTCGAGCCTCTGGCCGACCGAAATTTCGAAAAGAACAAATATTTTGCGTGGTCTTTTGGCCTGGGGAGGCACTGTTTAGTTAGTTAATTCTTAGATTGTGTATATATATTTTTACTAACAAAGCATTTTTCCCAACCCTTTATTATTTTCCTCTTTGTATTCAGTTTCTTGATATAACTTATTGAAAACTACGTAGGGCACCATGAACGAGGATACTTCGAAGAGAAAGGGGGAAGGGGGGGGGGGGGAGACAGCACACAAGGGGATACTGATGATAGTTTTGAGACCACCTTTGACTCAAACTCCAGTAACTCCCCTCAAACTTTTGTCGAGGTTGAGAGTTCACTCCCTCCCTGCACACAAAAGATCGGAAGCCCAGTACCATCCAATCATAGTACTCCCAGTACACCATCTAGAAAAAGAAACAGAGGGTTAGATTCTAGCCCCTCTAGTCCCCACATGTCCCCGGGGAACAAGAAAACCAGGGAAGAATTGCAAACAATGCAAGAAACACTCCCTCAAACACACAGACACATACAGATCAGTCCCATTGAAAAAGAAGAGGAGAGTTTGATTACGATCCCCCCACAAAACACACACATACAAACAGAAAGAGAGATCACCATAGACACTCCCCAACAAAACAACAGTAACAACAACAATGACATACATTTGTCAGAGCAGACATCAAATCAGATTGAATCAATTTGGGGTTCCCTCCCCACCACAAGTTCACAACACCAAGCACAAGAACAACAACAAAAGCAACAAAGGCCTCAGCCCAAACCCAGAATAAGACAAAACCGTGTACACATGACCACAAACAAAGATGAAAAACACAGAGATCCCCCAAAACCAACATTTTTGAAGTACCCAGTCATTGTGGAGGATCTCGGTACAGGCCCAGCTACAATCAAGGGCCTGGGCCCTGTCACAGGCATGCGCCTGTGGCAGAACTCGATTGATGAAATAGCTAGCCAGAGATCCCTGGCCGGAAACCGTTTGCTAATTGGCTGCCATTCAGCAGACCAACAGAACCGTTTAGCTAACATGAACAAGATTTCTAACATCCCTATTAAATGTTTCGTGCCAACAGGCTCCACTGAAGGAGTCATAAGACCTATTCCTATTGAAGAAAATCTAAACGAACTATTGCCCCTCATAAAAAACGCAAAAAATCTTTTGAGATTAAATAACAGAGACGGCTCCAAATCGAAAGCCATCAAGATTTCATTCAATGAGCCTATCCTCCCCACACACATTAAGATCTGTGCACAGGACTTTGAAGTCCTGCCATTTGTAGCCCCGGTCAGAAGATGCAAAAAGTGTGCCCGGTTCGGCCACTCGGCCGAACAATGTCGGTCTAGAAAAGAGATATGTGCAAAGTGTGCCGAGCCGGGTCACACCCCCCAAACTTGTACCAACAGCCACAAATGTGTCAATTGCGGTGGCTCCCATTCTGCAGCATATGGCGGATGTCCGCAGTATCAGCTCCGTATCCGCGCGAATCGTATTCGCGCGGAAACATTCATTCCATACTCTGAGGCAATACGCCGGGCCAAATTGGCCCAGGAAAATGAAAACCGCCACAAACAAAACCCACCACCCTCCCCCCCATCACCTATAGTAGATCCTCTCTGGCAACAAGAAGATCGCCATAAACCTACGTATTCTAAGGCTGTCCAAAACAACAATCCTAAACCCCCATCCAAACCTCCAGTTACAGCACAAAGTCAAACCCAACAAGTAAGTCAGACCCCCCACACCCCTACAGACTTGATTAATACTAAACCATCATCTAAAGAGGTTCCATCCTCCAAACCAAAAACCACCCCAAAACTCAGATTAAGAAGAGGTAGAATCCTCAGTTCCCAGGAAAGAATTCTGAGAAAAAAAGCAGAATCTGTCAAAGCGGCTCTACGTGAGCAAATAACACAGAAGAAAATAGAAGAAATTGTTTCCCATCAGATTGAAATACACACAGCTAAATTAATGACAGAAGTTACAAAACATATGGACAAAGTAATGACAGACTTGACAGACAAACTGACAAAAAACATACCAACTGACAACCAAACGAGTTTGACAGCCCCCTCATCCCCCTCATCCCCCCCCCCCCCCCCCCCTTCACAAAACGCCATGTTAATCGAGATCGAGAGCATTGATTTCAACCTCGAACAAAATAAAAACCAAACAACAGCTGAATCAGTTATGACAAAAAGCCTCGTTCAATTTGCTCAAAAACCGTGCCTTCTGCTTGACGGGCTTCTCTCCCTTTTTCCCCCCTCCAGTGGCCAGCCGCCGGTGGGCCCGAAGTCCAATCTATTTAGATTGGCTGAGCTCGCCTGCGGTTCGGCGGGAGGGGAGGGGGCCCGTCAAAAAAGAGTAGGCTCACAATCATATAAAAGATAACGGTGGCGGCCCGCTCACTTTTCAAATTAGTAACTGTTAATTAATAACTCTTTATTTCACAACTCCCCACCTGTAAGGTTAAAATCCAAGTTAAACATTTTACAATGGAATTGCCGGGCCATAAAAAAAACAGGCGATCACTTAATTCATTATCTATCAACTAATTCCAATATCTATCATTTTATTTGTTTACAGTCCTTAAATATTAACTACTCTAATTTGCCCCGCATCCAGGGCTATCAATACCCTCCTTCTGTTAGCAACACAACAAGCAAAGTATATACAGCTACATACATACACATAAATATGCAATATATTAACATAAACTCCCCAGAAGAAAACATAACAGGTATACGGTATTCAAACACCATTCAAACAAAAATAAACGGTAAAACAACTAATATTTTAAACTTGTATTATCCTAAGGGATATAACGCAGCATATACTTCCAATTGGCTTCCCTCCCTTTCCAATACCGTCTCCTGGGTGGTGGTGGGAGATTTTAACGCCCACCACCCTACCTGGGAGGACTTTGGTACTTCACCTAGTGGCGGGGGTGGGATGTTAATCCAACAAATTAATGAATCCCACTTAATTCTCATAAACGACGGATCCTCCACCAGATTTCCGGACTCAAGTAAACACAAACCTACAGCCATAGACTTAACCTTAATTAGTCCAGACTTAGTTGTTAACCATGAGTGGTATCCGTTGTCTGATACCTTATTATCAGACCACAAACCTATTTTTATAACTTTTAACATTCAAGTTCCATCATCCACTCAACCCCATCAACATAAATTTAACTATGACAAAGCTAACTGGACCTTATTCCAGTCCATTTTAAGTAAATACAATAAAGATGATATTTTTGATTTAGACATGATTTCCCACTACTGTAGGGAATCCTGTTTTGTAGGCTTCAGCTCTCGCTTTACTATTAGCATCCGCTTTAAGGGCCAGCCACACGTCCACTAAAATCGCACGACTGTACGATACAAATCGATCACGTGGGTCTCCCAAAACAAATGTGCGCTTCGAGATCACGGGATCGAATCGTATCGTGCAGTCGTACGAGTTTAGCTGACGTGTGTCTGGCCCTTTAAAGCCCGTTCTTAACTGAGCGAACTCTAGTTCGTCAACCCTGGTTCGCCGGACAAGTGATCGTGTACGAATAGGAAGGTCAAACCATTACGATCATTACGGTCAAGTTCGGAGGTTTGGATGATTTGACAAACTTTTGTCCTACTTCTTAACCAAATTATAATGAGATGCATAAGTCACCACGAACTCAGCGGAAGTTGTCTTGGTCGTCAGGTCAGATTATTCAAGATGGCTGCACACAACAGCGCGATGATATGGATTTCAACGATCATTTAAACTGATATATTGATATACAAGCTTGTCTTCGACGTCAGCTATGGAAAAGAATCACTTGACGTCACAAGTTGCCGGGAGGAGTTATCGTTGCTTGAATTCGGTATCCTCGACTGTTTCCGTGAGAACACTCGACATGAGTTTCGGGTTTACCGTCAGCAGGCCTATGTAATATGTTCGTTCTTGACTTTCTCACTTTCTCTTCGGCTTAGGCCTAGGCCTACCGCGTTATCGCTAGATCAAACACCAGACTGGGAAAAATATTAATGATCAGCAATCAAAATAAGTTTAAGATGGTGTGAAAGACACGTGTGTGCAAGGAGGATGAACCGAGAAACACACAGGAGACAGGAGATACTAGAGGATCGTGTGGAAAAGAAAGGAACACAGCTTCGGCTGAAAGATATTTATTAGGTCTACCTTTGATTCTAACACTAACTATGCCTACAGATAATGTATTCTGACAACTTTGTCAGTTTGTGAATGGTAGGCTGTGCATGGAGTTGTCAAATCTAGGCCTATATCAGTGCTCACTCGCTCTCTCTGTCTCTCTCTCTGTGAATGGTAGGCTGTGCATGGAGTTGTCAAATCTAGGCCTATATCAGTGCTCTCTCTCTCTCTCTCTGGTGTTTGGGTGTGGATCATCCACTGTGGATGTAATCTGTAAATATTGGCATAATGTGTGTTCTTGCACAAAAGAAGGTATAGGCCTACATTTATTTTGAAGGGTACAAATAAAAGCTACAGTGTTGTACTACTACACTATAATAGGCCTACATCAAGGCTATGTTTATTATGCAGGGGGGAATGAAAGATAGTGTGTTGACATTGACTTGTATTGACACAAAACAATGCAAGATTGCACATTAACATACTGACAACCAGTGATTGAAATAGTGTGCAGCTAATTAACAATTATCAGCAGAAGTATTCCTACCGGACAGCTGTAGTGCTTACCCACAATGGGGAAGAAATGACATTTAAGTAAAAATTGTGACCATGTCAATCAATCAATCAGTTTATATTGCACTGATCAACATGTGCCCTAATGTTATGTGATACCAATAAATAATTTGTATTTTTGAATTCGGATTTGTTCTTGAGAATCTTAAGTTATGGTTGTTTTGTAATGTCAAGAACTTACAACCACACACACACAAAAACAACAACAATGAAACAGTTGACAGTTTGTCTGCACGTGCAACAACACACACACACACACACACACACACTGACATACACATACACTCACACACACGCACACTGACACACACACACACACACACACACACATACACATACCTGTGATGTTCCAAGGCCCTGGTCATATGAACAGTCGGAATGCGCCGAGACTTGTGTACGCTCGAAACTGGTCCATTGTACGCAAATCTCTCTGTCGTTCTTCGTAGCTAAAATGGACCAGTTTCGAGCGTACACAAGTCTCGGCGCATTCCGACTGTTCATTTCTGTCTGGGTTCGGGACATTTGGTTATGAAGAGCTGTTTTGCTTCTGCAGACAAACAGAATTTGGACGCATGTTTGTTTGTGACAATCCATTTTTGCATGTGTTGGTCTGAAATCAAAGCCCAAGGGCAAGGGTGTGCACCTCAACAAGACTCGCAGCACAAAAAACAAAACGTCTGGTGTGTGTCTGTGTGTGTGTGTGCTTGAGACTGATAATCATGTATAAAAATATTACTTAATTAGTATCATGTGCACCTCTGTATGTGTATAAATAAATGATCCATGTACCAGCAGAATTTGTGTACATTTGCTTTGATTGTTCTCTTCAGAGGAGTAGAGCTGGGATATGACAGTAATGATACATTAAATCTCTAATTTTCTCAAAAGCAAGAAACATGAAAGGGAAGAGGAGTAGAGCTGGGATATGACAGTAATGATACATTAAATCTCTAATTTTCTCAAAAGCAAGAAACATGAAAGGGAAGAGTAGAGCAGGGATATGACAGTAATGATACATTTATATTGTTGTGTATATATAGACTAATTATGTATTTCGAACAAGACTCATGTTTTATTGAGATGCACTTTGTTTGTTAACTAAACAACACTGCCAATCATGAACTCAATGTGTACATGTATGCAAACCAAGGCTCATGTACACATGTTTCAGCACACTACATAAGTATTGCTTTGTGGCTATACATACACACTTGTGAATGTTTTGTTACAGTTAGCAGTAATGAGATATTCATTGAGTAAAATTAACAACAAAATATTTCATTAAAAATTTGGAGAGATTCATATATATCCCAGTAATGGTGGAACAAAAATGAGTGCAAGGAAACATGGTGTGAGTCAAACAAACAATTTAAACCTTTTACTTTTACTTTCTATGGTGAAGAGAGAACAAGTAGGAGGTGGGAGGAAGGAACACAGAAGTACAGACTTACTGGATACAACTACATGTATTCTAGTATACAAAAACAAGGCTAATTTAATTAATCAAAATGGTGAAGACCAAGCAAGAAACAGTATCAAAGTATGAATAAATTTAGTACTTGTAACAATGTCATGAGAGAGAATATGAGTGGACAGAGAGACTTGGCACATTCTCTATGTTCTGTATGCCAGGCATGGTAATGGAGGGAAATAATTTTTCTCTGAAAATATAGGTTTTGAGGAGATGTGTCTTGGTGTAATCAGTGGATTAAAAGCCCTTTATGGTGATCAGAAAGCAGTTGCTCTTGAAAAGAACATGTAGAACTGTTCAAACTTGGGGAAAGAGCATTTTCTTCAAACTTAAAGCCCCTGCTGATATTTGTTTTTTGCATTCACTTTTCTCAAAATTCAGAGAATTCTCTGAAAAGTACAATGTATAGTGTATAATTATGTTGTTGTTATGAGCTGTCAATCACTTTCTAATAGTAGCAGGGTTTTTTTTATTTAAAAAAGTTGTTTAGACTAGTGGATAATGATGTGTGTGTGCACGCATGTATGTCTGTGTGCATGCGCGTGTGTGTGTGTGTTTAGTAATGTACTGAGGATCAAAAGGTGATATGACAAAATGCCCTGAGACAAGAGAAACCAATAGGACAATGCCATGCCCTTGCAGAAATCAATAAGACAAAGTTCATAGATCTTTGTTATAAAAAAAAGAAGACATTTTGTCCTGACAGTGAAAAACACAACATGACATTTCAATTTTAATCAGTCAATGTTTATGACCAGGGCCTTGGAACATCACAGGTATGTGTATGTGTGCGTGTATGTGTGTGTGTGTGTGTCAGTGTGTGTGTGTGTGTGTCAGTGTGCGTGTGTGTGAGTGTATGTGTCAGTGTGTGTGTGTGTGTGTGTGTGTGTTGTTGCACGTGCAGACAAACTGTCAACTGTTTCATTGTTGTTGTTTTTGTGTGTGTGTGGTTGTAAGTTCTTGACATTACAAAACAACCATAACTTAAGATTCTCAAGAACAAATCCGAATTCAAAAATACAAATTATTTATTGGTATCACATAACATTAGGGCACATGTTGATCAGTGCAATATAAACTGAGTGATTGATTGACATGGTCACAATTTTTACTTAAATGTCATTTCTTCCCCATTGTGGGTAAGCACTACAGCTGTTCGGTAGGAATACTTCTGCTGATAATTGTTAATTAGCTGCACACTATGTCAATCACTGGTTGTCAGTATGTTAATGTGCAATCTTGCATTGTTTTGTGTCAATACAAGTCAATGTCAACACACTATCTTTCATTCCCCCCTGCATAATAAACATAGCCTTGATGTAGGCCTATTATAGTGTAGTAGTACAGCACTGTAGCTTTTATTTGTACCCTTCAAAATAAATGTAGGCCTATACCTTCTTTTGTGCAAGAACACACATTATGCCAATATTTACAGATTACATCCACAGTGGATGATCCACACCCAAACACCAGAGAGAGAGAGAGAGAGCACTGATATAGGCCTAGATTTGACAACTCCATGCACAGCCTACCATTCACAGAGAGAGAGACAGAGAGAGCGAGTGAGCACTGATATAGGCCTAGATTTGACAACTCCATGCACAGCCTACCATTCACAAACTGACAAAGTTGTCAGAATACATTATCTGTAGGCATAGTTAGTGTTAGAATCAAAGGTAGACCTAATAAATATCTTTCAGCCGAAGCTGTGTTCCTTTCTTTTCCACACGATCCTCTAGTATCTCCTGTCTCCTGTGTGTTTCTCGGTTCATCCTCCTTGCACACACGTGTCTTTCACACCATCTTAAACTTATTTTGATCGCTGATCATTAATATTTTTCCCAGTCTGGTGTTTGATCTAGCGATAACGCGGTAGGCCTAGGCCTAAGCCGAAGAGAAAGTGAGAAAGTCAAGAACGAACATATTACATAGGCCTGCTGACGGTAAACCCGAAACTCATGTCGAGTGTTCTCACGGAAACAGTCGAGGATACCGAATTCAAGCAACGATAACTCCTCCCGGCAACTTGTGACGTCAAGTGATTCTTTTCCATAGCTGACGTCGAAGACAAGCTTGTATATCAATATATCAGTTTAAATGATCGTTGAAATCCATATCATCGCGCTGTTGTGTGCAGCCATCTTGAATAATCTGACCTGACGACCAAGACAACTTCCGCTGAGTTCGTGGTGACTTATGCATCTCATTATAATTTGGTTAAGAAGTAGGACAAAAGTTTGTCAAATCATCCAAACCTCCGAACTTGACCGTAATGATCGTAATGGTTTGACCTTCCTATTCGTACACGATCACTTGTCCGGCGAACCAGGGTTGACGAACTAGAGTTCGCTCAGTTAAGAACGGGCTTTAGGCTAATGCTGAACCAATGATAAAAGCCAGTTGGTTACAGTTGCACCCGCTGTGTTTGCAGAGAGACGAGTGTGCAGAGGAACTGTCGGAGGACAGTATAACTGAACATGACGGAGTGTCAGAAGGGAGCTGTGTATGCCTGCGTACTGCTGTTTGCTGCATGCATGTTCCTTCTTCTGCTGCCACAGAGAAAGGGCCCTGTCTTTTCTGGGTGAGTCTGGGTTCTAGTCAGTCGTTTCCGACCATGACTGCCAGATAGCACAGGGTGCAGATGCAATTCCGGCGGGCTTGACTAGAGTTTGTTTATAGCGGGGATGCCTTGCCCAGGGTACATTCCGAATCTTTTGGCCAAAGGGATTTGAGGACTGTTGGTGTTGGGGAAGGTCCCCAAAGGCCAACCCATCCATTTGGCTGCAGCACTAGAGCCAGTGCAAAGGCCCCACAGAAGACTGTACTTTACCATGATTTATTCACAATTCGTCATTGGTTTCCTTTTTTAATTAATGAGTTTGCAGCAGTTTTTCGAACATGTACTGTGCATCAGATGTTCATTTTCTTCTTCTGTGTCCCCAGGCCATATGGCCATAATGGGTAAGGTACGTATGTGTCCGGTTTTCAGTTTTCATTGGTCTCCCCGCTGCGTACAGCCGACACATTCCGATTTCGGAGGAGGTCAAAGGAGAAAAATTATTTGGAAGATTGTTTGGGTTTTTTAAAGACAGGAGAATGGGCCAATAAGTCAGACAGATAGTAGATTATAGAAAGCAAAGGAAAAGGCAGAGTCAAAGAGAGTGGCAGATTGGAGGAAGTTGCAAGCACAGAACCTCCAGAAGGTGGGGGAACTATTTTTGCAAAGACCCCAGGTGTGAGGGTTGTCCAGCTCCCCGTATGGAGGCACGAGGCATCATCCCACTGCCCCAGTGCATCAGATAATTGAAAGGTCTATGTAAATTATTGTTTTTCAGATAAGGCAAAGCGTGAAACTGGTGTTTGAGGACAGGTACACATTGCACGCGGAAATCCATGTAGATAAGATGCTAATGTCCGCAGTCCGTAAATAATTAGAAAAACGTACGAGATAAGTGTGGATGTGATTTTCGCGTGCGCTTATGCCATCCGCTTATTTCTTACTTTCGTTTTTACTTATTTGCGGACATGCGCATGGGTTGCCGCGTGTAATGTACACATGTTCTCATGTTATCTGTTCTAATCTGCTATTATGTCATGACATGGTATGACATGTCGTGTCAAAATTCTGCCATCAATGTTATCATTCCAGACGCTTTCCCAGACCAGTGTTATCAGGCAATAACTTTGTCAATAGGAATGCCCTGGGTGGTGTTAAAACCGTTTCAAACACCCAAATTCAGTAGTTTTGCTTAATTTTCTTCCTTTCCATTTTATATTCTTTTTTTTTAATTTCAAAGGCTACCTGTTCATAATTGAACAATGTTATGTGTTCTCTGGCCATATGGCCATAATTGGTGAAACACATGTTATATAAATTATTATATGAAATATCATACACAATTCTACATAATATATACCATCCTCAGGTTCGTTTTCCCCTCGCAACAAAGAGACAAGAGAAACTGAAAGGAGAAAACTTTGTTGAAGATTTTCAAGAAAAAAGGGGGCAGAGAAAGAGGCCAATATTATAAGGAAACATAATTTTGTTACCACACACCAACATCCCCACATACCATTGGTACCACATGCCCTTAAACCCACATACCCCTATAGCCACAAAATGTGGAACTAAATGTATGTGGGAACAATGGTATGTGGTACCAACATGTTGTAGCTATTGCATTTTCCCATTCACATTTATAACAGAATGGTGGGAATAGCGGTATGTGGACTATAGTGGAACAAGAGGAATTGTTGGGGGTGGGTGGTGGGGATTCAGCCGACTAGTAAGCCTCCGCTCATATCCTGCTCCAGTTATGCATGATGTATAATTATATTATCCAATACTGACGGGCCCCGACGAATGACTATAACCGTGACCTTTGGCCTTTGGTTGCTTATAAAGTGGAAACGGGCAGACGATTTATATTTTCCTGGTAGACTTGGACAAGTGTCTATGTGTGTCAGTTATTCGTACACGACTATGACTTCCAGACAACAGAGGAGAGAGCCCGAGCTGTGGGTCTGAGGAGGAGGAGGACAATAATAATAATAATAATAATAATAATAATATTTATAGAGCGCATTTCTTGCTACGCAACTCAATACGCTTTCGACCGTCTTCCATACTACATTTCAATCAGGAAATAAAGCAGAGAGAAAAGTAGTGCAAAAACAGGTTAGAGGGGAATTACGTCAAGGGCTGAGGGAATTCAAAGAAAAAGTATAACTAACATTTCAGACAGGCGATGTGAGGGATGCGTGGCAAGGGTTGAAAGTTCTGACTGGGGAAACAAAGAGTGTCAACAGTGCTAACATTATGTCACCAGATGAACAGTTCACTTTCTCCAATGAACTGAATGAATTTTATTGCCGATTTGAGAGGAAAGATTTAGAACCAGAATTAGAGGAAGTGTTAACCAACCTAGAGCATCAAATTAAAGACAATAGTAATGAACTATTACAAGTTGACCCAGACGTCATGAAAGTTTTGTTTTCAAAACTGCATGTCAGGAAGGCGGCAGGCCCAGATGCCCTGCATGGTAAACTGTTAAAGAAGTGTGCCTCTGAACTGTTCTATTTGTAACTGGCCTCTCGAAACCTGCACTGTCCCCAACCTTTGGAAAAACTCCATTTGCCCTGTGCCCAAGAAAACGAACCCGGTTGTTCTGAATGACTATCGCCCTCTATAGTTATGAAGTGCTTTGAGAGAGTTGTCCTCCAACATCTGTTAACCTTTATCGGCCAGCATTCAGACCCCCTTCAGTTTGCTTATAAGTCACACAGGAGCATTGATAATGCGATCTTAACCCTTCTTCGCAACGCTGTTATTAATTTAAATGATTCAAAGTCTTTTGTTCGTATTCTTTTAATTGATTTTTCCTCTGCACTATTCAGACACACCTTTTAGCTCTGGAGTTGTTACACCTTCGTGTTGATCCTAAATTGACCCTCTGGCTCGTTAACTTTCTACTCAATAGAAGCCAGTCATGCAGCCCGATATCAGTCAGTGCTCTCCTCTCCATTCTCTACTTCAACTGATGCTCCTCAGGGCACTGTTCTCTCTCGTGTTCTGTTTACCGTGTATACCAATAACTGTAGGGGTAGTGAGAACATTCCTATCATAAAATACTCAGATGATTCGCCATGCAAGATATTTCAAATTCTGATTCTCACTACTTTAGTCATGTTGCCAAATTTTGTCTATGGTGTAAAGAAAACTATCTGGATCTCAATGTACTCAAAACCAAAGAAATGTTAACAGACTTAAGAAAAGATCCACCCCCTGTGCCAAAGGTAGTGATCGATGGTGAAACAGTGGAAAGAGTATCAGAGTACAAATACCTAGGTACCATTTTGGACGACAAACTGACTTTGGACAAGAACGTACACAATATGCACAAGAAATGTCAGTCAAGGTTGTTTATGTTGCACAAACTGAGACATATTGATATTAATTCAAACATTGTGCATACGTACTACAGTAGCTGCATTGAGTCTGTGCTTACTGTTTCTTTTACAAGTTGGTTTGGAAGTCTATCTTTGAAGAACAAGCGAATGTTGGATGATCTGGTGAATGTGTGCAGTAACGTTGTTGGAAAGAGAGAGACAGGTTTGAATGAGCTGTATGAAAGACGAACTAAGCGAAAAGCCAGGAAAATTGCAAGGGACACCTCCCATGTTTTGTACAGTCACTATGAACTATTACTTTCGGGACGCCGCTACAAGACTTTCAAAGTTAACGCCAGGGCACAGAAAAGTTTCATCCTCAGATCCATCCACCTCTTAAACTCATGATCCTTTTAAATGTCTGCTCGTGTTAAAAGATTCTACCTTAATCCTTATATTGTATGTATCTATGTGACCTGTGTAATTCTACAATATGTATTTTATACTCAAATGTCAATTATATCCCCATGCATTTTTGCATCTTTGTAATACTCATTCATCTTTGCAATTCTTATGTGACTTGTCATCCCAAATTGTGCTTGTATGTATGCGTGCTGAATGTCAATGTTTCTGCTGTACGGCACCTGGACGAAATTATTTTCTCCTTGAGAGATAATGAAGTGATTTTGAATTTGAATTTCAATTTGAATTTGAACTCAGTCACCCAGCAGTACGCTATTTATAAGGCACCAACATCAGACTAAATAAATAATGCCCCCATGTCAGCAGCATGCAGTCCACCGTCAGTGCAGACGTAAAAGAAAGTGCCTCCACACCGTCCCCAAAGATTCCAGGACTGACTGCTGTGCCCAGGAAAAACATCCCTGCTGACGAAGAGCCTGAGGTCTGGGTCTATGACACGGACAACGATGCCGGAAAACAGTCCACAGTTCATGATAACGTGTCATGCTACCCACGAATATTCGCCGTGGGGAGTGTGGACGCAGCGCCCCCCTCTTCATGCAGGGGCGGTCGTCCTTTGCCAGCAGCGGAATCGAAGCCTAGGCAGCATGTCTTCTTCTTAAAGGTTAGTCGCTGTGGTGCTACATTTCTGGAAGTAGAGCACTCTACTTAAGGCTGTACGCGTGCACACAG
>CM065692.1:4315857-4323357 GCA_017654935.2 Phymorhynchus buccinoides
TGTTCCATGTGGTGTCACTGTGCTGACCTACCTCTCTGACGTGTTCCATGTGGTTTCACTGTGCTAACCTACCTCTCTGACGTGTTCCATGTAGTTTCACTGTGCTAACCTACCTCTCTGACGTGTTCCATGTGGTTTCCCTGTGCTGACCTACCTCTCTGACGTGTTCCATGTGGTGTCACTGTGCTGACCTACCTCTCTGACGTGTTCCAGGTGATTTCACTGTGCTGACCTACCTCTCTGACGTGGAGCGCTGGGATTCCCGTATAACCGCCTGGGGCAGCATCTTGCACAGCAGTATGGCCAAGGACTTTGGCCTACACTTCCAGAACCTGGGTGACCCTCAGTACCTACCCACATCTCTCCACAACCTGTCCAGGGTCTTCCACCTGGTGATGCTGACTGAGGCCTTCGAGGAGTCCATGGTCCTCCTCAGGAGGATGCTCTCCTGGAAACTGCCGGAGATGATGTACACCAAGTTCCACGTAAATCAACATCGCCCGGCGTACAACATCACCGAAGAACAGAAACTGGACTTTGAGAATCACCGCAAAGAGGAGTATGCCATTTACCGGCATTTCCGTGAAGAGTTTTATGGGAAGATTGAAGCGCAAGATGACTCGTTCGCTGAGGAAGTGGGGGTGTTCCGGTCTATGAGGCACAAGGTGGATTCCTTCTGTCAGAACATCAATGGTCGGCGCTACAGGAGGCGGGAGCTGATGGTGGAAGGGACTGCGTTCAGTGACAGATTCCGCATCACTGCGGAAGACTGCTGGTTGTTCAAGAAGCCACTGGTGGGAACCCCTGGTCTCTGGTTTGATGAAGTCATGGGGAAACGATGGGAGGAGGGGCCACAGTTTGAGTGATGCTTGTTTTGTATCAGGCATATACGAACAGCTATCCATGACATCTGCCATGATGGGTAGCTGCCATAACAATGACGGTCAATCTTCAGATGGTCCACTGCAACTTATTGGAGAAATAATAACTTGTATTCAAAAGAATGAAAAGATATAAATAGGCTAATCCCCATGCTATCTTTTCAGTCTTGTGTAGTGCGAGTTATTATATTAAAGGTATACAAGGAAGATCATCTTCGTTTAATACGCAATATAATCCGCTCTCTGTTTTCCTGTACTTTCATATGATGGTGTGTTTTAAAGGGGCACCCAGATGGATACGTTTTTGCAAGAAACACGTCGCGATCACCAGGGAAATATCCTTCACAGAGATCACAACACTCAGTTTGCTCTGGTTTCCTAGAAATCAATCCGTCAAATCGGCGATTTCTCCTTGGCGGAGGTGCTGAAAGTCCGATTTTGTTCAATGCAAGCCTTGTCTGTTCTTATGGCCGCCTGAGTCGCTTTGGCCAAATCGTTTGCACGAAATGTCCACAACACAAGTCTTTTTAGAGGGGTACACTATTCACAAACATGAATGTGATGGTTTGGAAACTTGCTGGACAAAAGTGCCAAACTTTCTTTGGTGATTCTTTACAACCCACTGATACAATTGTGCTGGCAAAGCCCTCTACTACTCTCTTGGACTCTACCTTTCCTTTTCTTGCTGTCACCTAGTATTTGCTGCCTTTGTGTCTCTTTCTCTTGTATGTTATTCTAGATAATCTTCCAATTCAAATAGTTCCCATGCCTTCTGGAAGCTCTGTGCTAGCAAAGTCCTCTATCACTCTATCATTCGTTTTCGGCGCGTGAAACAAAATGGCTGTAACAATTTCATAACAACAATAACAATTAACACAGAGAGAGAGAGAGAGAGAGAGAGAGAGAGAGAGAGAGAGAGAGAGAGAGAGAGAGAGAGAGAGTCACAATTAGTATATTTGGCTTCCATAACTTGGACAATTTTTACAGTTTGGGTTATTTGCTTGTAGCTTCCATGATCCAAACGCTTCGCTTATGGATCTTAAAACTTGGCAGTCACACACACAATAGACATGGCCTTATCCGGAAAGCAAGCATGTTTTGTGGTCGCCTTTGGTTGCTATGGTAACATGAGTTTAACAACGCCTCAATATCCAGAAAACTGCAACAAATTTAGTGCATCAGAGAGTGATTTGTGCAAAATGGTACTCCTCACATGTTAGCAGGAAGCGTAAAGGATGCGTACAACTTTCAATAAGGTTCTTTCTTAACAGGAGAGATAGTGAAATCATTCGTTTAGTTACGAGAGTTGAGTGTTTTGGAACTTGGGAGACCCTTGGCATAGCTGCAGATGTGTGAGGCTGTGAAGGAAGATGGTTACCAATTTCAGGTATCAAGTGTCAGTCATTATGACACTGTGACAGCGGTTCCCGCACAGCCACACCTTCCTGCAGCCTTTCCAGGGCTCTCTCTAGATCCAAAGGGCCCTGTTTTCCCTACACTGTCATTGTGACTCAGCAATTAAATGCACTATTTATTTTGTTTTGAAAGGATCTTTGTGTTCGTTGTACTCATTTTAAAGCTTCCTGCTAACATGTGCTGAGTACCGTTTCATTCAATTCAAATACCAAGACTCTGAAATGGTTATAAATCTTTGGATTTTGGCGCTTTATAAAACTCATGTTACCATAGCAACCAATGGCAATCGCAAAATATGTTTTGCTGTTATTGTAAGGCCATGTCTCTTGTGTATGTGTCTGCCCAGTTTTAAGTTCTAGACGCAAAGCGTTTTGAATCTATGAGCAAATAACCAAACCCTGAGCATTTTGAAAGTGTTATAGTTACAACTAAGATGAATGCTTGTCATTTTCTTATCACAACGTGCAATGTGCAATGGCAAGGGTCCATTTTCAATGTAGGCTTACGTGTTATTTGCACTCAGTAGTAGTATAGTTGTAATCCACACTACTCAATAAATAGCCTAGCTTAATTAATCAATGCAACCTTTGAGTGTGGCCAGTTGTGAATGCGAAGTATATATCTTGTATATCTGTAAACAAAAGCCCAGACACAAATCACCTTTAAAATGGTATGCAAATCGTGTCATGCTTTTGTCCATTTGGCATTATAAGAGCAGGGCCCTTTACACAAATGGCAGCGTATGGTCACTGGTTGACATTAGCCTCTGCTATGGGCCGATAAATGTATGTATGTATGTATGTATGTATGCATGCATGTATGTATGCATGTATGTATGTATGTATGTATGTATGTATGTATGTATGTATGTATGTATGTATGTATGTATGTATGCATGTATGTATGTATGTATGTATGTATGTATGTATGTATGTATGTATGTATGTATGTATGTATGCATGCATGCATGTATGTATGTATGTATGTATGTATGTATGTATGTATGTATGTATGTATGTATGTATGTATGTATGTATGTATGCATGCATGCATGCATGCATGCATGTATGTATGTATGTATGTATGTATGTATACATGCATGCATGCATACATGCATGCATGCATACATGCATACATACATACATACATACATACATACATGCATACATGCATGCATACATACATACATGCATGTATGTATGTATGTATGTATGTATGTATGTATGTATGTATGTATGTATGTATGTATACATACATACATACATGCATGCATGCATGCATGCATGCATGCATGCATGCATGCATGCATGCATGCATGCATGCATGCATGCATGCATACATACATACATACATACATACATACATACATACATACATACATACATACATGCATGCATGCATGTATGTATTCTGTCCTGAATTAGGCTGGGCCTAGTCTTCCATTCTGTCCTGAATTAGGCTGGGCCTAGTCTTCCATTCTGTCCTGAATTAGGCTGGGCCTAGTCTTCCATTCTGTCCTGAATTAGGCTGGGCCTAGTCTTCCATTCTGTCCTGAATGAGGCTGGGCCTAGTCTTCCATTCTAGCCAGCTAAGCGACAGCCAGCCAGCTAACTCAACTGTCACGTGAGTGTGTGTGTGTGTGGCAGGATGGCAAAGACGTTGCTCCACCCCTTTCACCACTTTGCCTGTGTAACGGGGAAAGGGGTGTGTGTGTTTAGGCTTGGGTAGTGGGAAGTTCGTTGGGGGAGGGAATGGGGGAGGTGGATAGAGGAGAGTTGGGGGGGGGGGGTATGGTTGTCATTGTAGTGTAGTGAGTAGTGATAGTCTCCCTCGGTGTGTGTGTGTGTGTGTGTGTGTGTGTGTGTGTGTGTGTGTGTGTGTGTGTGAGAGAGAGAGAGAGAGAGAGAGAGAGAGAAGGAGAGTATAATGTGTGCGAGTGTTGCTGGTAACTGGGACTATGTTTATATGGCGTTGCTATCTTGTTTAATGTTGTTTTTTTTGTTTTGTTTTTCTTTCTTTGTGTGTTTTATTATTTTTTGGGGGGTGGTTTTGGGCGTTTCCCCCCTTCGAATAACGCACTGGTAAAGCATACTAAAACATGTGAATTAGAAAATATTAACAAGATGGCAACGCCATACAAACGTAGTCCCAGTTACTAACAACACCCACCCACAAATACTCCCCCCCTCAGACACACACACACACACACACACACACACACACACACACACACACACACACACACACACACACACACACACACACACACACACACACACACACACACACACACACACACACACACACACACACACACACAAAAGGGAACATAAACTGTATGCCATTTGTGGTAAATTTAGAATGATCTCCCTCGAATTTCATCCAATAAGACCAACTGATGAATTTCAGGGGAGTTAATTTTGGACTATAATGGTCATTGCATATATTTGTGTTTGACAATTTCCTGTATTGGTATAACATTGTTTAGGTAACCCCTTTTCAGTATGCTTACTTTGGTTTACATCCACCCATTATCTTTTAAACAATCAGTGTTTTTTTAATATTCAACCTTTCCTCACTGGGATTACGTTGATATGGCTTGTCGTTCTTTGAATCTGATATGATGGGCAGCATCTGCATGGTCTAAGGAATCATTGTACAAAATTGTATTACGATCGGTGTAGTGGTTTAGGTACTATGGACTTGAACACATTTTGGTAATACACATACATACATACATACATACATACATACATACATACACACACACACGCACGCACGCACGCACGCACGCACGCACGCACGCACGCACACACACACACACACACACATACATACATACATACATTAAACTCTCTCTCTCTGTCTCTTTCTGTCTCTCTCTCTCTCTCTCTCTCTCTCTCTCTGTCTCTCTCTCTCTCTCTCTCTCTCTCTCTCTCTCTCTCTCTCTCTCTCTCTCTCTCTCTCTCTCTCTCTCTCTCTCTCTCTCTCTCACCTTACAAGGCCCTGCTAATCGGACACAAAGAAAAAGTCGTAACACACAAATGTCACACAAAATGGCATTTATTCCTGCCTCAAATCACAAAATATCAACAACAAAAACGAACAAACTTGTAGATCAAAAGGCATTATCTAAAAATCGTGATTTTCAAAGATTACATTCCTAAGCCAGACAAAGCATGTAAACAAACATAAAAGTATTACAAGGACAAAACACATCTTCTTTACTTTGGGAGATTTTCCTTCCTTCCAGAACTCAATTAATCAAGAATTGAGGGTTTACTAGCAAGGTCACAAACTTTGATCCATTATTTTTATGATGACAATCCTTGGAGACGAACGTAATGGACGATGAAGATGATCCTACACCAATGGGTAGGACAACATGTTCGGAATAAACGAAATCAACTGAACGGTGAGTAGCAGTCCTAAAGGAAACGATTCTGTGCAGCTTTGGCCGCTTCGGTCTCAGCTGCGTCTTTGGCAATGACCTCTTCTATTTCTTCCAGTGTGTTTCCGTGTATCGCATCACTCTGTGGCAGCTGCTGCTGCTGTTCTTGTTCTTGTTGCTGCTGGAAAAAATACTGCTGACAATGGTAGTGGACTTGTTGTGGTTCTTCATATTGTTCTGGCAGAAGCGGTTGGCGATGATATTGTTGTGGTGGTGGTTGATATTGTTCTGGCAGAAGCGGTTGGCGGTGATATTGTTGTGGTGGTGGTTGATATTGTTCTGGCAGAAGCGGTTGGCGGTGATATTGTGGTGGTGGTGGTTGATATTGTTCTGGACAATGTTCTGGTTGTTCTTGCTGCTGTTGATAGTAATTCCGAGTCTGAAATGGCTGCTGTCCCTTCAGAATTTGTCGTCGTCGTTGCTGCTGTTGATGCAGTTGATAATGTTGATGCCGTCGCAGCCTGTGCTCATTGTAATTATTTTGTCGGTCGTGTCGATGTCTGTGACATCCGGGATAGGAGCGCAAATCATGGTGACTAGGCTCTTCTGGCGACTCCATTTTCATTGGCCAGGTGTTAGGGCGGTGATGAAAAGATTGGTTGTTGAACTGAGAAGGTTGGTCATTTTGGGCAGACATTGGCTGTTGATGCAGAAATGAGTGTAATTGAGCAGGTGGGTTGATTTGTGCGGACATTGGGCGTCGTGAGAGAACTATGTCGACTGAAGGAAGTGAGTTGTTTGGGGCAGACAAGTGCTGCGAGAACATTGTGTTTGAATGAGGTGAGTTCTGAGCTGCCGTTGTGTCTTCTTGGAAGGGCGGTGTGTTTTGTAAGGACGCGGGGCGTTCTGTAAGCGCCATTTGCTGAGGAGGTGCAGTGCTCAAGTCCTCAGATCCAGCAGTGTGTGATTGTTGAACCACGCCCTTCACAGGTGACATTACCTGGAAAATACAATGAAATGGGTTAATAGTGAGGATAGAAAGAAGGCAAAGGAAAATGTGAAGTGGAAAAGGAGGAGGAGGAGGAAATAAAGGGAGGACCAGAAGAGAAGAGGTGGCCAACTGCTACAGAAAACTGTTTTTTGTCTACTTGTCCAGAGACATACGAAACGTGAGGCCAACTATCACCACCACTCACCCAATCCCAACGGTTACACTGCCTGGGGTCTTCATACACTGACGGGTCTCTGGGCTTGCCTCAATCTTCATACACTGAAGGATCTCTGGGCTTTCCTCAATCTTCATATACTGAAGGATCTCTGGGCTTTCCTCAATCTTCATACACTGAAGGATCTCTGGGCTTGCCTCAATCTTCATACACTGAAGGATATCTGGGCTTTCCTCAATCTTCATATAATGAACGATCTCTGGGCTTTCCTCAATCTTCATACACTGAAGGATCTCTGGGCTTTCCTCAATCTTCATACACTGAAGGATCTCTGGGCTTGCCTCAATCTTCATACACTGAAGGATCTCTGGGCTTTCCTCAATCTTCACATAATGAAGGATCTATGGGCTTGCCTCAATCTTCATATACTGAAGGATCTATGGGCTTTCCTCAATCTTCATACACTGAAGGATCTCTGGGCTTTCCTCAATCTTCATACACTGAAGGATCTCTGGGCTTGCCTCAATCTTCATACACTGAAGGATCTCTGGGCTTGCCTCATTCTTCTTACACTGAAAAAATCTCTGGGCTTTCGGAGAAGCCACCTTGGTCAACACTGGTCGGCGATTCGTCAAGATAAGTTAAT
>CM065692.1:4328357-4337330 GCA_017654935.2 Phymorhynchus buccinoides
TCACCACCAAAGGGCATTCAGTCGGTGGGCTAGTTATTCTGAACAGGACTGGTAAATGACATGCATGTGAACCATCACCACCAAAGGGGCATTCAGTCGGTGGGCTAGTTATTCTGGTAAATGACATGCATGTGAACCATCACCACCAAAGGGGCATTCAGTCGGTGGGCTAATTAAAATGACATGCATGTGAACCATCACCACCAAAGGGGCATTCAGTCGGTGGGCTAGTTATTCTGGTAAATGACATGCATGTGAACCATCACCACCAAAGGGGCATTCAGTCGGTGGGCTAGTTATTCTGGTAAATGACATGCATGTGAACCATCACCACCAAAGGGGCATTCAGTCGGTGGGCTAGTTATTCTGAACAGGACTGGTAAATGACATGCATGTGAACCATCACCACCAAAGGGGCATTCAGTCGGTGGGCTAGTTATTCTGAACAGGACTGGTAAATGACATGCATGTGAACCATCACCACCAAAGGGGCATTCAGTCGGTGGGCTAGTTATTCTGAACAGGACTGGTAATGACATGCATGTGAACCATCACCACCAAAGGGGCATTCAGTCGGTGGGCTAGTTATTCTGAACAGGACTGGTAAATGACATGCATGTGAACCATCACCACCAAAGGGGCATTCAGTCGGTGGGCTAGTTATTCTGAACAGGACTGGTAAATGACATGCATGTGAACCATCTCCACCAAAGGGGCATTCAGTCGGTTGGCTAGTTGTTCTGGAAAGTCAAACAATTCATTTATTTTTAAATGAGTTATGTGTATTTTCGTGCTCTCTAGCATCTCATCTTTTATATCCACAAATAATACTCTTTATTATGGTCTCGTAATACCCCAAGACAAACTTTAAAACAAGAGGCAAAGCCTGCAAGGCTCACGTCTGATTTTTATTACTATAGCAGGCATGGGAATTCCCATGACAATTCCCATGCCTGTATAGAGAGAATACTGTTATGTAGACACTTGTGCATCTGAAAACAGAATTAATTTTTATTTTACTGTGTAAATTAAAATTATTTCTATGCACCCCTACCCCTTTCTTTAAAATTTAATTATATGTATGCGCATGTAACATAGTGGAGCCCTATTTTTATTTTTGGCAAACAAGTAAAATTGAAAAGCATATTGACCAAGCTTTCAGAAAAAACATAGTGACCAATCCCCCACCCACCCCCCCGCCGGGGTAAGGGGGGTCTACGGACACCTGTAGTAGGCCTAGTCTTTGCCTGTTGTCTTTGCCTGTGTTGGTCTAAGCCTCTTACTCTTAGAAAATTAATAATTGAAGTTGCGTGATTCGTAAGGCCATACTCCTGATCTGTTACTGTTTTAAACTGATTGTTCATGCGATGAAAACTTGTTCCACATCATCTACATTTCTGTAAGATATTTTATATTAGTCCTAATATTTTATTTTCGTTTCGTTAATCCCCCCCCCCCCCCTCTGCCACAAAGCAAAGGTCAAGGTCACAGCCAGCAAGCTCATCCATGTTTATCTTCCCCTGTACAGTCTTTGCTCATGGTGATCAATCGTCTAGGCCTAACAAAGGATTCGTACGTCGAAGGCAGTGAAATCGACGAACCCTGGATTTTCCGTATATTTTTTTTCAAGACTGAAATGAATGTGGGCTAAATGTTAAGTACGTCGTCTTGATTATGAGGTAAGGCATGGACTCTAGGCCTAGGCCTTGTTGCCGGAAGTGCGGTAGGCTAAGTTATGCGCAGAGATGATGTGCAAATGAACACGAACAACCGTTACTCAAAGGCGCAAATAAAGCTAAACAACCGGGCCGTCAACGCACACACTCGGTACATCCATTTGTTACAGAAAATATAAGTTGACGACGTTAAAATGTACCTATTTGTACACACCTGAAGTCTTGTGTTTCTTTTTAAAGAGCGTTTTTGTATATCTAATGGAGAGTCTTCTTTCCAGTATGTATCTCCTACTCGGTAGACACAACACAACAGTTACAGTAATCTCTGCAACAAATGATTTTCTTTCTTTTGTTCCTTACCGATGTATCTGACTGCTTTGATCGCCATGACTTGAAGGCTCACGTCAAAATCAAGTATCCTGCTAACTTTAACCCTCTAACATCTTATGTTTTTTTGAGAAAATGACAACGTTAAAGTTTCAGTGGAGAGTGAGAGTCTTCTTTAGTTTGAAGAGTGTGACTGAGTCAAGGTTAAAGGTTGCACAACAGTAATCTCTGCAACAAATGATTATCTTTATTTTGTTCTTTATCAATGTATCTGACTGCTTTGATCGTCGTGACTTGAAGGCTCACGTCAAAATCAAGTATCCTGCTAACTTTAACCCTCTAACGCCTTATATGTTTAGAGAAAATGACAACGTTAAGGTTTGAGTTAAGGTTAAAGGTCGGGGCCACGGACGCAACACACACACACACACACACACACACACACACACACACACACACACACACACACACACACAACCGAACATGTACGATACTATAGACTCACTTTGTTTTAAAAAACGACGTGAGCCAATGAGTAGATTGGTTATTTTTCTTCAGCTAGGCTAGACTTAAAGGGGACATAAAATCTAAATGGAAGTTGGTCTCAATTGCAAGATAATGACTAAAACGCTTTGATCTGCAATTTGTTTTTAAATTTTAGCTAAAATAAGCGTAAAACCGCCATTGAAAAGTGCCAGATTGAAGGTTTAAGGAGGTCAGGATGTTGCGCCACGTTGTGACGTCACCGACTCAATCTCCCATTCATTTACTCTCTCTCTCTCTCTCTCTCTCTCTCTCTCTCTCTCTCTCTCTCTCTCTCTCTCTCTCTCTCTCTCTCTCTCTCTCAATAGAGTTATTTCAATGAGTTATATTATTAGGCTAATGTTTAGTAGTTGGAATGTTTTGTTTTGCACGTTGAGTTATTTTTCGAGTTGCTTTCTTATTGCTTTTCATTCTGAGGACAGGATGAAAAAAAGCTGTCAAGCTTACTCCTTTTTCCTCAATAAAGATCATATTGACTTGACCTGACGCGCGCACGCACACTCACATACGCACGCACGCACACACGCACACGCACACACACACACACACACACACACACGCGCTCGCGCACACACACACACACACACACACACGCACACACACACACTTACACACACACACACACACACACACACACACACACACACACACACACACACACACACACACACACACACACACACACACACACACACACACACACACACACACCACACACGAACAATCTGAATCATGAGAACATAGACTCACTTCGTTAACACGAGTGAGCCAAAAATCCTAGTAATAGTAAGGTAACTTACTGTGTTTGAGGATGTCTCCTTTAGTCATCACCAACTTCCCATCAGGCTCACGTGGGTTCAGGCTTCGGACGTCTTCCGGAAGTATATCGTACATTCCATTGTAACCAATCTGTTCACCACAAACCACCACAACATCAGTTTTGACACAAAACAGCTGCAGGTACAAATCTACAAGAATAGGTATATACCTTTTGTGTTTTAATTATTTGCTCACTGCAAATTTTACTGCAAATAGTATCATAAAACCAAACTGACGATTGTGGATACTCAACGGAAGAAGAAATTAAACCCATAACACTAATGCACAATATTATCAGAATGACCTTTCATTGAATGACTCTCTATTACCACAAATGAACGCTAAACCAAATGAAATGAAAGCAATATATACTCCAAGCTAACAAAACAATTTCCATATGCCACGAATAAATTATCTCTTTACTACGAAATAATTACATGAACACAAGTGGAGAGTTAGCTTAAACGTTGAAGCTTTCGCCTTGTATGGCAGATTGTTTAGTAATGCACTACACTACAAAATGTTAAACAAAGCAAAACAAGTCAGCTACAGTAAACAGGAAAAGATCCTTATTCGTTTCTATTAAAAGTAAGATTTGAAAATAAATTGATTGGATCATTTGATGTATGTACAAAGAAGGTAAGATGAACAAGGAAAAGAAGCAATACTTTTGGGCCATTTTTCATATATTTCTTTCTGACCTATACCTTTTGTTTTTACTTTCACGGTACATGTTACTTTGTATTTGTTTTTCTGCTTCCTGATCACTTTAAGGCAATCATTATTATCAACGTGATTTATGTATTAATTAAGTTCTTTTTCATGAGGCAATCAGTTCTAATCGAAAAGGTTCAACGAAGAGCAACTACGTCAGTACATGGTAGACAACACAGGACAGATGGGAATGTCTTCAAATTCAATGTCATTATATGAAGGCGAGAAGAAGCAGGGAAGACTGTATTCAAGCACATAAGATTTTCAATCATATGGATGACCTACGTGTACATGATCTTTTCACATTACCATATTATAACTTGGCCAGCAAATAGTGCTATTGAAATGTTTATAGAATATAACCGTACATTTAGTAACAAAGGAAAGTTCTGTTTTAGTAACTGAGTTGCTTCATCATGGAACATACTACCTACTTATATCAAATGAACACAAGATATTAACATCTTCAAATATCTAATTAACACTTGGCAATATTTGATTGACCTGAGATACGACGATAGCTAATAAGATCGACACTAACGATTGAGCCAGCACAATTTGACCTTCTGTGACCCTAACAAATCATATAGCATGATGGGACATTAAACGGGTCAATCAGGGATAGTGCAAGTCACAAGTCACTAATTTATTGAGTCGGTACATTTATCGTCTTAAGTCCATTTTTACTGTAGGTCACAAGTCCTTGATTTCTTGAGTCATGACATTTAACATCTTACGTTAAGTTTTTAGTGCAAGTCACAAGTCCCTAATTTCCAGAGTGTCGAGATTTATTATCTTACGTCAATTTTAGTGCAGGTCACAAGCCCTTAATTTCCTGAGTCATGAGATTCATCATCTTACGTCAATTTTAGTGCAAGTCACAAGCCCTTAATTTCCTGAGTCATGAGATTCATCATCTTACGTCAATTTTAGTGCAAGTCACAAGCCCTTAATTTCCTGAGTCATGAGATTCATCATCTTACGTCAATTTTAGTGCAAGTCACAAGCCCTTAATTTCCTGAGTCATTAGATTTTTATCTGTCAATTTTAGTGCAAGTCACAAGCCCTTAATTTCCTGAGTCATTAGATCTTTATCTTACGTCAATTTTAGTGCAAGTCACAAGCCCTTAATTTCCTGAGTCATTAGATCTTTATCTTACGTCAATTTTAGTGCAAGTCACAAGCCCTTAATTTCCTGAGTCATTAGATCTTTATCTTACGTCAATTTTAGTGCAAGTCACAAGCCCTTAATTTCCTGAGTCATGAGATTCATCATCTTACGTCAATTTTAGTGCAAGTCACAAGCCCTTAATTTCCTGAGTCATGAGATTCATCATCTTACGTCAATTTTAGTGCAAGTCACAAGCCCTTAATTTCCTGAGTCATGAGATCTTTATCTTACGTCAATTTTAGTGCAAGTCACAAGCCCTTAATTTCCTGAGTCATTAGATCTTTATCTTACGTCAATTTTAGTGCAAGTCACAAGCCCTTAATTTCCTGAGTCATTAGATCTTTATCTTACGTCAATTTTAGTGCAAGTCACAAGTCCCTAATTTCCTGAGTCATGAGATCTTTATCTTACGTCAATTTTAGTGCAAGTCACAAGCCCTTAATTTCCTGAGTCATGAGATCTTTATCTTACGTCAATTTTAGTGCAAGTCACAAGCCCTTAATTTCCTGAGTCATTAGATCTTTATCTTACGTCAATTTTAGTGCAAGTCACAAGCCCTTAATTTCCTGAGTCATTAGATCTTTATCTTACGTCAATTTTAGTGCAAGTCACAAGCCCTTAATTTCCTGAGTCATTAGATCTTTATCTTACGTCAATTTTAGTGCAAGTCACAAGCCCTTAATTTCCTGAGTCATTAGATCTTTATCTTACGTCAATTTTAGTGCAAGTCACAAGTCCCTAATTTCCTGAGTCATGAGATCTTTATCTTACGTCAATTTTAGTGCAAGTCACAAGCCCTTAATTTCCTGAGTCATGAGATCTTTATCTTACGTCAATTTTAGTGCAAGTCACAAGCCCTTAATTTCCTGAGTCATGAGATCTTTATCTTACGTCAATTTTAGTGCAAGTCACAAGTCCCTAATTTCCTGAGTCATTAGATCTTTATCTTACGTCAATTTTAGTGCAAGTCACAAGCCCTTAATTTCCTGAGTCATTAGATCTTTATCTTACGTCAAGTTTTTCGCGTCGCCTGGCCTCAGTGTCACTGTGAGCTTTCCTGCGCTTGGCCTTTTTAGCTTCTTCTTCTTCACGCTTTTCTTCTTGAGTTGTTTCCGTCCGTAAGTCGTCTTCTTCTTCTTCTTCTTCTTCTTCTTCTTCTTCTTCTTCTTCTTCTTTCTTCTTCCTTTCTTCTTCTTCTTCTTCTTCTTCTTCTTCTTCTTCTTCTTCTTCCTCCTCCTTTATTTCTTCTTCATTTTCTTTTTCTGCTTCTGTTTGTCTGCTGGTCATTTCGTCGTCCTCTTCATCATCTGTAAAAAAAAAAGAGAAAAAAAAAGAAAGAAAAGAAAGACAGAAGTGATTATTTGCAGATAGTGAAGCAAGTATCTGATATTGTTTAGTGTGTGTGCAAGTCCATGTGTGTGTTGTGTGTGGTGGGGTGGAGCTTGAGGGGTTAATCGCGGTAGGGCACGGAAGATGAGGGGTTACACTGTAGTAGATCTTATAATTTAACTAGAGCTTTAAGACGCTAAATCACCAACCGCGCGGCAGCGTTATTCGGCTCCAGTGACATTGACCTTTGACCCATAACGTTCATTATCGAACTTGGCATATATCGTCCTACTACCTACCCGCATGCAAAATTTGAGCACCCTAAGTCCATCCGTTCAAACGCTAGAGAGGATACATACAAACATACAAACACCACCTCAGACACGAGTGAAAACATTACCAATCCGCTCTCTACGATCACGGTTGGTAACCAGAAAAAAAGATGAGTCCGTACTCTTCTTTGCCTCTTTGCAGTTGTTTGGGTAAAAAAAATTCGTGCACTATTTTAGGTATCACACATCACCCAACCCTGTGAATTCAAACTGTCTGTTTTCCACTGTCCCGTCAGTCGGTTTAAACAAATCTTTATTCATCAGTTCAGTTACGTTGCTTCTGTATGGCTCACAAAAAGTACATTTAATAATAATAATAGTAATAAGCATTTATAGCGCATAATCGTAAAAAGCCCTAAGCGCTTACAATAATAAATGAATAAACCAGCAAACAATATAAATAAAGAAATAACAAAAATATGTGATACACACGCGCGCGCGCGCGCACACGCACGCACTAAACACAGACACACGCACGCACTAAACAGACACACGCGCGCACACACGAACGTACCACACGCGCACACACACACACACACACACACACACACACACACACACACACACACACACACACACGCGCAACACACACGCACATGCTACACGCATGCACACAAACACACGCGAATGGAAGGGGCACAATACTTTGAAAAGAAATACATTCAACACACATTAAAACATGTAGTGACATAAAAACTATTATCATAAATATCTTGAATATTTTAACTTATTCTTTTTTTTCCAAGCCTTTTCCAAAGGGAAACATAATATTGCTTGTATTAAAAAATATTCTGTCAAAATCCACATTATCGCCCGTTGGAGAAGATAATCTGAGGATTAAAGAGCCGCCTTGGTCTAGTTTCTCAAGGGCGGACGCTCGTAGCAGTTCGCGCAAATCGGTGAAAACGGTCCTAAGAAACACCATGACTTGCACGGGGTTAATACATTTCTTGTTGTTGATTGGCCCATTAAGGTTTGATTAAAAGAAAAACATGTTGACCATTCACATAAGAGCTTGTCATATTTGTTTCACAAACGTTTTCTAAAGTCGTTTTTTAAACCAATGTTGGTATAACAGTAATGTGCGCGAATAGCGACCTCTGGTTAAACTAGTCCCAGTTGGGCTCTTTTCTGTCGTCACGTGATGTCCCTTACGGGCGAAAATATGGATGTAGTTAACATTTTATCATTTCAAAAGATGTTTTTGAAAACAAATGAAAGAAAAAAGAACTTCTGGTTACTCCACCTTGTTTTCTCTTCCCCTTGACCTCGCTAAGCCACGCGCTTCCCATTACACTCGCCATGCTGACTGTACCTTGTTTTCTCTTCCCCTTGACCTCGCTAAGCCACGCGCTTCCCATTGACCTCGCCATGCTGACTGTACCTTGTTTTCTCTTCCCCTTGACCTCGCTAAGCCACGCGCTTCCCATTGCACTCGCCATGCTGACTGTACCTTGTTTTCTCTTCCCCTTGACCTCGCTAAGCCACGCGCTTCCCATTACACTCGCCATGCTGACTGTACCTTGTTTTCTCTTCCCCTTGACCTCGCTAAGCCACGCGCTTCCCATTACACTCGCCATGCTGACTGTACCTTGTTTTCTCTTCCCCTTGACCTCGCTAAGCCACGCGCTTCCCCTTGACCTCGCCATGCTGACTGTACCTTGTTTTCTCTTCCCCTTGACCTCGTTAAGCCACGCGCTTCCCATTGCACTCGCCATGCTGACTGTACCTTGTTTTCTCTTCCCCTTGACCTCGTTAAGCCACGCGCTTCCCATTGCACTCGCCATGCTGACTGTATCTCTGTTCCTGTTCCTGTTTCTGCACACAGGAGAATTCAACACAGCGTTCAGTTTACATTACATCAAGGTCACATGTCGCCATGCTGACTGTATCTCTGTTCCTGTTCCTGTTTCTGCACATAGGAGAATTCAACACAGCGTTCAGTTTACATTACATCAAGGTCACATGTCGCCATGCTGACTGTATCTCTGTTCCTGTTCCTGTTTCTGCACATAGGAGAATTCAACACAGCGTTCAGTTTACATTACATCAAGGTCACATG
>CM065692.1:4337830-4345330 GCA_017654935.2 Phymorhynchus buccinoides
ATGACTCAGGAAATTATTAGGGCTTGTGACTTGCACTAAAATTGACGTAAGATAAAGATCTAATGACTCAGGAAATTAGGGACTTGTGACTTGCACTAAAATTGACGTAAGATAAAGATCTAATGACTCAGGAAATTAAGGGCTTGTGACTTGCACTAAAATTGACGTAAGATAAAGATCTAATGACTCAGGAAATTAAGGGCTTGTGACTTGCACTAAAATTGACATAAGATGATGAATCTCATGACTCAGGAAATTAAGGGCTTGTGACTTGCACTAAAATTGACGTAAGATGAAGATCTCATGACTCAGGAAATTAAGGGCTTGTGACTTGCACTAAAATTGACATAAGATAAGATCTAATGACTCAGGAAATTAGGGATCTGCACTAAAATGACTCAGGAAATTCAGGAAATTAGGGCTTGTGACTTGCACTAAAATTGACGTAAGATAAAGATCTAATGACTCAGGAAATTAAGGGCTTGTGACTTGCACTAAAATTGACGTAAGATAAAGATCTCATGACTCAGGAAATTAAGGACTTGTGACTTGCACTAAAATTGACGTAAGATAAAGATCTAATGACTCAGGAAATTAGGGACTTGTGACTTGCACTAAAATTGACGTAAGATAAAGATCTAATGACTCAGGAAATTAAGGGCTTGTGACTTGCACTAAAATTGACATAAGATAAAGATCTAATGACTCAGGAAATTAAGGGCTTGTGACTTGCACTAAAATTGACGTAAGATAAAGATCTAATGACTCAGGAAATTAGGGGCTTGTGACTTGCACTAAAATTGACGATAAGATGACTCAGGAAATTATGACTTGCACTAAAATCTCATGACTCAGGAAATTAAGGGCTTGTGACTTGCACTAAAATTGACGTAAGATGATGAATCTCATGACTCAGGAAATTAAGGGCTTGTGACTTGCACTAAAATTGACGTAAGATGATGCACTAAAATCTCATGACTCAGGAAATTAAGGGCTTGTGACCTGCACTAAAATTGACGTAAGATAATAAATCTCGACACTCTGGAAATTAGGGACTTGTGACTTGCACTAAAAACTTAACGTAAGATGTTAAATGTCATGACTCAAGAAATCAAGGACTTGTGACCTACAGTAAAAATGGACTTAAGACGATAAATGTACTGACTCAATAAATTAGTGACTTGTGACTTGCACTATCCCTGATTGACCCGTTTAATGTCCCATCATGCTATATGATTTGTTAGGGTCACAGAAGGTCAAATTGTGCTGGCTCAATCGTTAGTGTCGATCTTATTAGCTATCGTCGTATCTCAGGTCAATCAAATATTGCCAAGTGTTAATTAGATATTTGAAGATGTTAATATCTTGTGTTCATTTGATATAAGTAGGTAGTATGTTCCATGATGAAGCAACTCAGTTACTAAAACAGAACTTTCCTTTGTTACTAAATGTACGGTTATATTCTATAAACATTTCAATAGCACTATTTGCTGGCCAAGTTATAATATGGTAATGTGAAAAGATCATGTACACGTAGGTCATCCATATGATTGAAAATCTTATGTGCTTGAATACAGTCTTCCCTGCTTCTTCTCGCCTTCATATAATGACATTGAATTTGAAGACATTCCCATCTGTCCTGTGTTGTCTACCATGTACTGACGTAGTTGCTCTTCGTTGAACCTTTTCGATTAGAACTGATTGCCTCATGAAAAAGAACTTAATTAATACATAAATCACGTTGATAATAATGATTGCCTTAAAGTGATCAGGAAGCAGAAAAACAAATACAAAGTAACATGTACCGTGAAAGTAAAAACAAAAGGTATAGGTCAGAAAGAAATATATGAAAAATGGCCCAAAAGTATTGCTTCTTTTCCTTGTTCATCTTACCTTCTTTGTACATACATCAAATGATCCAATCAATTTATTTTCAAATCTTACTTTTAATAGAAACGAATAAGGATCTTTTCCTGTTTACTGTAGCTGACTTGTTTTGCTTTGTTTAACATTTTGTAGCGTAGTGCATTACTAAACAATCTGCCATACAAGGCGAAAGCTTCAACGTTTAAGCTAACTCTCCACTTGTGTTCATGTATTTATTTCGTAGTAAAGAGATAATTTATTAGTGGCATATGGAAATTGTTTTGTTAGCTTGGGGTATATATTGTTTTCATTTCATTTGGTTTAGCGTTCATTTGTGGTAATAGAGAGTCATTCAATGAAAGGTCATTCTGATAATATTGTGCATTAGTGTTATGGGTTTAATTTCTTCTTCCGTTGAGTATCCACAATCGTCAGTTTGATTTTATGATGCTATTTGCAGTAAAATTTGCAGTGAGCAAATAATTAAAACACAAAAGGTATATACCTATTCTTGTAGATTTGTACCTGCAGCTGTTTTGTGTCAAAACTGATGTTGTGGTGGTTTGTGGTGAACAGATTGGTTACAATGGAATGTACGATATACTTCCGGAAGACGTCCGAAGCCTGAACCCACGTGAGCCTGATGGGAAGTTGGTGATGACTAAAGGAGACATCCTCAAACACAGTAAGTTACCTTACTATTACTAGGATTTTTGGCTCACTCGTGTTAACGAAGTGAGTCTATGTTCTCATGATTCAGATTGTTCGTGGTGTGTGTGTGTGTGTGTGTGTGTGTGTGTGTGTGTGTGTGTGTGTGTGTGTGTGTGTGTGTGTGTGTGTGTGTGTGTGTGTGTGTGTGTGTGTGTGTGTAAGTGTGCGTGTGCGCGAGCGTGTGTGTGTGTGTGCGCGCGCGCGTGTGTGTGTGTGTGTGTGTGTGCGTGTGTGCGTGTGTGCGTGCGTGCGTATGTGAGTGTGCGTGCGCGCGTCAGGTCAAGTCAATATGATCTTTATTGAGGAAAAAGGAGTAAGCTTGACAGCTTTTTTTCATCCTGTCCTCAGAATGAAAAGCAATAAGAAAGCAACTCGAAAAATAACTCAACGTGCAAAACAAAACATTCCAACTACTAAACATTAGCCTAATAATATAACTCATTGAAATAACTCTATTGAGAGAGAGAGAGAGAGAGAGAGAGAGAGAGAGAGAGAGAGAGAGAGAGAGAGAGAGAGAGAGAGAGAGAGAGAGTAAATGAATGGGAGATTGAGTCGGTGACGTCACAACGTGGCGCAACATCCTGACCTCCTTAAACCTTCAATCTGGCACTTTTCAATGGCGGTTTTACGCTTATTTTAGCTAAAATTTAAAAACAAATTGCAGATCAAAGCGTTTTAGTCATTATCTTGCAATTGAGACCAACTTCCATTTAGATTTTATGTCCCCTTTAAGTCTAGCCTAGCTGAAGAAAAATAACCAATCTACTCATTGGCTCACGTCGTTTTTTAAAACAAAGTGAGTCTATAGTATCGTACATGTTCGGTTGTGTGTCTGTGTGTGTGTGTGTGTGTGTGTGTGTGTGTGTGTGTGTGTGTTGCGTCCGTGGCCCCGACCTTTAACCTTAACTCAAACCTTAACGTTGTCATTTTCTCTAAACATATAAGGCGTTAGAGGGTTAAAGTTAGCAGGATACTTGATTTTGACGTGAGCCTTCAAGTCACGACGATCAAAGCAGTCAGATACATTGATAAAGAACAAAATAAAGATAATCATTTGTTGCAGAGATTACTGTTGTGCAACCTTTAACCTTGACTCAGCCACACTCTTCAAACTAAAGAAGACTCTCACTCTCCACTGAAACTTTAACGTTGTCATTTTCTCCAAAAAACATAAGATGTTAGAGGGTTAAAATTAGCAGGATACTTGATTTTGACGTGAGCCTTCAAGTCATGGCGATCAAAGCAGTCAGATACATCGGTAAGGAACAAAAGAAAGAAAATCATTTGTTGCAGAGATTACTGTAACTGTTGTGTTGTACCGAGTAGGAGATACATACTGGAAAGAAGACTCTCCATTAGATATACAAAAACGCTCTTTAAAAAGAAACACAAGACTTCAGGTGTGTACAAATAGGTACATTTTAACGTCGTCAACTTATATTTTCTGTAACAAATGGATGTACCGAGTGTGTGCGTTGACGGCCCGGTTGTTTAGCTTTATTTGCGCCTTTGAGTAACGGTTGTTCGTGTTCATTTGCACATCATCTCTGCGCATAACTTAGCCTACCGCACTTCCGGCAACAAGGCCTAGGCCTAGAGTCCATGCCTTACCTCATAATCAAGACGACGTACTTAACATTTAGCCCACATTCATTTCAGTCTTGAAAAAAAATATACGGAAAATCCAGGGTTCGTCGATTTCACTGCCTTCGACGTACGAATCCTTTGTTAGGCCTAGACGATTGATCACCATGAGCAAAGACTGTACAGGGGAAGATAAACATGGATGAGCTTGCTGGCTGTGACCTTGACCTTTGCTTTGTGGCAGAGGGGGGGGGGGGGGATTAACGAAACGAAAATAAAATATTAGGACTAATATAAAATATCTTACAGAAATGTAGATGATGTGGAACAAGTTTTCATCGCATGAACAATCAGTTTAAAACAGTAACAGATCAGGAGTATGGCCTTACGAATCACGCAACTTCAATTATTAATTTTCTAAGAGTAAGAGGCTTAGACCCAACAGGCAAAGACTAGGCCTACTACAGGTGTCCGTAGACCCCCCTTACCCCGGCGGGTGGGTGGGTGGGGGATTGGTCACTATGTTTTTTCTGAAAGCTTGATCAATATGCTTTTCAATTTTACTTGTTTGCCAAAAATAAAAATAGGGCTCCACTATGTTACATGCGCATACATATAATTAAATTTTAAAGAAAGGGGTAGGGGTGCATAGAAATAATTTTAATTTACACAGTAAAATAAAAATTAATTCTGTTTTCAGATGCACAAGTGTCTACATAACAGTATTCTCTCTATACAGGCATGGGAATTGTCATGGGAATTCCCATGCCTGCTATAGTAATAAACATCAGACGTGAGCCTTGCAGGCTTTGCCTCTTGTTTTAAAGTTTGTCTTGGGGTATTACGAGACCATAATAAAGAGTATTATTTGTGGATATAAAAGATGAGATGCTAGAGAGCACGAAAATACACATAACTCATTTAAAAATAAATGAATTGTTTGACTTTCCAGAACAACTAGCCAACCGACTGAATGCCCCTTTGGTGGAGATGGTTCACATGCATGTCATTTACCAGAATAACTAGCCCACTGACTGAATGCCCCTTTGGTGGTGATGGTTCACATGCATGTCATTTACCAGTCCTGTTTAGAATAACTAGCCCACCGACTGAATGCCCCTTTGGTGGTGATGGTTCACATGCATGTCATTTACCAGAATAACTAGCCCACCGACTGAATGAGAGATTTACCAGTCCTGTTTAGAATAACTAGCCCACCGACTGAATGCCCCTTTGGTGGAGATGGTTCACATGCATGTCATTTACCAGTCCTGTTTAGAATAACTAGCCCACCGACTGAATGCCCCTTTGGTGGAGATGGTTCACATGCATGTCATTTACCAGAATAACTATCCCACTGATTGAATGCCCCTTTGGTGGAGATGGTTCACATGCATGTCATTTACCAGAATAACTAGCCCACCGACTGAATGCCCCTTTGGTGGTGATGGTTCACATGCATGTCATTTACCAGTCCTGTTTAGAATAACTAGCCCACCGACTGAATGCCCCTTTGGTGGAGATGGTTCACATGCATGTCATTTACCAGTCCTGTTCAGAATAACTAGCCCACCGACTGAATGCCCCTTTGGTGGTGATGGTTCACATGCATGTCATTTACCAGTCCTGTTCAGAATAACTAGCCCACCGACTGAATGCCCCTTTGGTGGTGATGGTTCACATGCATGTCATTTACCAGAATAACTAGCCCACCGACTGAATGCCCCTTTGGTGGTGAGAATAATTTAGCCCAGAATAACTAGCCCACCGACTGAATGCCCCTTTGGTGGTGATGGTTCACATGCATGTCATTTACCAGAATAACTAGCCCACCGACTGAATGCCCCTTTGGTGGTGATGGTTCACATGTATGTCATTTACCAGAATAACTAGCCCACCGACTGAATGCCCCTTTGGTGGTGATGGTTCACATGCATGTCATTTACCAGAATAACTAGCCCACCGACTGAATGCCCCTTTGGTGGAGATGGTTCACATGCATGTCATTTACCAGAATAACTAGCCCACCGACTGAATGCCCCTTTGGTGGTGATGGTTCACATGCATGTCATTTCTAGCCCACCGACTGAATGCCCCTTTGGTGGAGATGGTTCACAATAAATAACTAGCACACCGACTGAATGCCCCTTTGGTGGTGATGGTTCACATGATGTCATTTACCAGAATAACTAGCCCACCGACTGAATGCCCCTTTGGTGGTGATGGTTCACATGCATGTCATTTAGTCCCAGAATAACTAGCCCACCGACTGAATGCCCCTTTGGTGGTGATGGTTCACATGCATGTCATTTACCAGAATAACTAGCCCACCGACTGAATGCCCCTTTGGTGGAGATTGTTCACATGCATGTCATTTACCAGTCCTGTTCAGAATAACTAGCCCACCGACTGAATGCCCCTTTGGTGGAGATGGTTCACATGCATGTCATTTACCAGAATAACTAGCCCACCGACTGAATGCCCCTTTGGTGGTGATGGTTCACATGCATGTCATTTACCAGTCCTGTTCAGAATAACTAGCCCACCGACTGAATGCCCCTTTGGTGGAGATGGTTCACATGCATGTCATTTACCAGTCCTGTTCAGAATAATTAGCCCACCGACTGAATGCCCCTTTGGTGGTGATGGTTCACATGCATGTCATTTACCAGAATAACTAGCCCACCGACTGAATGCCCCTTTGGTGGTGATGGTTCACATGCATGTCATTTACCAGAATAACTAGCCCACCGACTGAATGCCCCTTTGGTGGTGATGGTTCACATGCATGTCATTTACCAGAATAACTAGCCCACCGACTGAATGCCCCTTTGGTGGTGATGGTTCACATGCATGTCACATTACCAGAACAACTAGCCCACCGACTGAATGCCCATTTGGTGGTGATGGTTCACATGCATGTCATTTACCAGAATAACTAGCCCACCGACTGAATGCCCCTTTGGTGGAGATGGTTCACATGCATGTCATTTACCAGTCCTGTTACCAGAATAACTAGCCCACCGACTGAATGCCCCTTTGGTGGTGATGGTTCACATGCATGTCATTCATTAACTAGCCCACCGACTGAATGCCCCTTTGGTGGTGATGGTTCACATGAATTTACCAGTCCTATAACTAGCCCACCGACTGAATGCCCCTTTGGTGGAGATGGTTCACATGCATGTCATTTACCAGTCCTGTTCAGAATAACTAGCCCACCGACTGAATGCCCCTTTGGTGGTGATGGTTCACATGCATGTCATTTACCAGAATAACTAGCCCACCGACTGAATGCCCCTTTGGTGGTGATGGTTCACATGCATGTCATTTACCAGT
>CM065692.1:4350330-4360348 GCA_017654935.2 Phymorhynchus buccinoides
CTCAGTTCAACAACCAATCTTTTCATCACCGCCCTAACACCTGGCCAATGAAAATGGAGTCGCCAGAAGAGCCTAGTCACCATGATTTGCGCTCCTATCCCGGATGTCACAGACATCGACACGACCGACAAAATAATTACAATGAGCACAGGCTGCGACGGCATCAACATTATCAACTGCATCAACAGCAGCAACGACGACGACAAATTCTGAAGGGACAGCAGCCATTTCAGACTCGGAATTACTATCAACAGCAGCAAGAACAACCAGAACATTGTCCAGAACAATATCAACCACCACCACCACAATATCACCGCCAACCGCTTCTGCCAGAACAATATCAACCACCACCACAACAATATCACCGCCAACCGCTTCTGCCAGAACAATATCAACCACCACCACAACAATATCATCGCCAACCGCTTCTGCCAGAACAATATGAAGAACCACAACAAGTCCACTACCATTGTCAGCAGTATTTTTTCCAGCAGCAACAAGAACAAGAACAGCAGCAGCAGCTGCCACAGAGTGATGCGATACACGGAAACACACTGGAAGAAATAGAAGAGGTCATTGCCAAAGACGCAGCTGAGACCGAAGCGGCCAAAGCTGCACAGAATCGTTTCCTTTAGGACTGCTACTCACCGTTCAGTTGATTTCGTTTATTCCGAACATGTTGTCCTACCCATTGGTGTAGGATCATCTTCATCGTCCATCACGTTCGTCTCCAAGGATTGTCATCATAAAAATAATGGATCAAAGTTTGTGACCTTGCTAGTAAACCCTCAATTCTTGATTAATTGAGTTCTGGAAGGAAGGAAAATCTCCCAAAGTAAAGAAGATGTGTTTTGTCCTTGTAATACTTTTATGTTTGTTTACATGCTTTGTCTGGCTTAGGAATGTAATCTTTGAAAATCACGATTTTTAGATAATGCATTTTGATCTACAAGTTTGTTCGTTTTTGTTGTTGATATTTTGTGATTTGAGGCAGGAATAAATGCCATTTTGTGTGACATTTGTGTGTTACGACTTTTTCTTTGTGTCCGATTAGCAGGGCCTTGTAAGGTGTGAGAGAGAGAGAGAGAGAGAGAGAGAGAGAGAGAGAGAGAGAGAGAGAGAGAGAGAGAGAGAGAGAGAGAGAGAGAGAGAGAGAGAGAGAGAGAGAGAGAGAGAGAGAGAGAGAGAGAGAGAGAGAGAGAGAAAAAAACAGAGAGAGAGAGAGAGAGACAGAAAGAGACAGAGAGAGAGAGTTTAATGGTTTTATGTGATCACGGGCACACACACACACAAACATATGAATGCATGCCCCATAATCATGTTGTTCCTACAATCTGTAATTAACAGACATAGTACAGCTCTACGGGCTTCACAACCACTGAGTTACACAATGGGCTGTCCCCAACGGTGTAGAGTGGCACAGTGGTATCGCGTTCGCTTCGTGTCAAGTAAACCCGAGTTCGAACCTGGGTACAGGGGATTTTTTTCCTCTCATTCTGCACTAGGCCTTAACGGTCTGAACGTGGAGTCTTTCGGATGAGACGATAAACCGAGGTCCCGTGTGCCCATGCACTTAAACCCAGTGGCAACGAAAAAGTTGTCATTTGGTCAAAATTTAGTACCCCCCCCCCCCCCTCATCAGTGAGCAAAATCGCAAAAATCGCATGCCAAAAAAAAAAAAAATTGGGTGGCGCGCCTCTGGCTGCGACGCGCTCTCGAAGTGGGAGCAGCCCGAATTTCACAGAGACGCATCTGTGACTATAAAGTACCTGATATGTACCTAATGCCCAATGGACAGAGTCAAAGCTGTAAGCCCAGCTTTTCTTGGACACATGCCATGTCAGTTGTACTTTAAAATGCAATAGGAATGTGTTCAGAATGTGTACGTTAAGTGGAGTAATTTCATGTGTTCTAGTCCATATCACCTAAACCACTACACCGATCGTAATAAGTCACTGTACAATGATTCCGTAGACCATGCAGATGCTGCCCATCATATCAGATTCACAGAACGACAAGCCATATCAACGTAATCCCAGTGAGGAAATTTTTGAATATTAAAAAAACACTGATTGTTTAAAAGATAATGGGTGGATTTAAACCAAAGTAAGCATACTGAAAAGGGGTTACCTAAACAATGTTATACCAATACAGGAAATTGTCAAACACAAATATATGCAATGACCATTATAGTCCAAAATTAACTCCCCTGAAATTCATCAGTTGGTCTTATTGGATGAAATTCGAGGGAGATCATTCTAAATTTACCACAAATGGCATACAGTTTATGTTCCTGTCTTGTCTGTGTGTGTATGTGTGTGTATGTGTGTGTGTGTGTGTGTGTGTGTGTGTGTGTGTGTGTGTGTGTGTGTGTGTGTGTGTGTGTGTGTGTGTGTGTGTGTGTGTGTGTGTGTGTGTGTGTGTGTGTGTGTGTGTGTGTGTGTGTGTGTGTGTGTGTGTGCATGTGTGTGTGTGTGTGTGTGTGTGTGTGTGTGTGTGTGTATGTGTGTGTGTGTGTATGTATGTGTGTGTATGTATGTATCTATGTATGTATTTGTGGGTGGGTGTTGTTAGTAACTGGGACTACGTTTGTATGGCGTTGCCATCTTGTTAATATTTTCTAATTCACATGTTTTAGTATGCTTTACCAGTGCGTTATTCGAAGGGGGGAAACGCCCAAAACCACCCCCCAAAAAAATATAAAAAAACACACAAAGAAAGAAAAACAAAGTAAAACTGAAAAAAAAACAACATTAAACAAGATAGCAACGCCATATAAACATAGTCCCAGTTACCAGCAACACTCGCACACATTATACTCCCCTGAAATTCTCTCTCTCTCTCTCGAGGGAGATCATTCTAAATTTACCACAAATGGCATACAGTTTATGTTCTCTCTCTCTCTGTGTGTCTCTCTCTGTGTGTGTGTGTCTCTCTGTCTCTCTCTCTGTCTGTCTGTGTGTGTGTGTGTGTGTGTGTGTGTGTGTGTGTGTGTGTGTGTGTGTGTGTGTGTGTGTGTGTGTGTGTGTGTGTGTGTGTGTGTGTGTGTGTATGTGTGTGTGTGTGTGTGTGTGTGTGTGTGTGTGTGTGTGTGTGTGTGTGTGTGTATGTGTGTGTGTGTGTGTGTGTGTGTGTGTGTGTGTGTGTGTGTGTGTGTGTGTGTGTGTGTGTGTGTGTGTGTGTGTGTGTGTGTGTGTGTGTGTGTGTGTGTGTGTGTGTGTGTGTGTGTGTGTGTGTGTGTGTGTGTGTGTGTGTGTGTGTGTGTGTGTGTGTGTGTGTGTGTGTGTGTGTGTGTGTGTGTGTGTGTGTGTGTGTGTGTGTGTGTGTGTGTGTGTGTGTGTGTGTGTGTGTGTGTGTGTGTGTGTGTGTGTGTGTGTGTGTGTGTGTGTGTGTGTGTGTGTGTGTGTGTGTGTGTGTGTGTGTGTGTGTGTGTGTGTGTGTGTGTGTGAGGGAGTGTGTGTGAGGGGGGGAGTATCACTAACTGGGACTACGTTTGTATGGCGTTGCCATCTTGTTAATATTTTCTAATTCACATGTTTTAGTATGCTTTACCAGTGCGTTATTCGAAGAGGAAAACGCCCAAAACCACCCCAAAAAATAAAACACACAAAGAAAGAAAAACACACAAAAAACAACATTAAACACGATAGCAACGCCATATAAACATAGTCCCAGTTACCAGCAACACTCGCCCATTCTCTCTCTCTCTCTCCTCTCTCTCTCTCTCTCCGAACTTCCCTCTCCCCAAGCCTAAACACACACACCCCTTTCCCCGTTACACAGGCAAAGTGGTGAAAGGGGTGGAGCAACGTCTTTGCCATCCACACACACACACACACACACACACACACACTCACGTGACAGTTGAGTTAGCTGGCTGGCTGTCGCTTAGCTGGCTAGAATGGAAGACTAGGCCCACACTAATTCACACAGAATGGAAGACTATCACAGCTCAATACAGGACAATGGAAGACTAGGCCCAGCCTCATTCAGGACAGAATGGAAGACTAGGCCCAGCCTAATTCAGGACAGAATGGAAGACTAGGCCCAGCCTAATTCAGGACAGAATGGAAGAAGGGGCCCAGCCAACGTCAGGCCAGAATGGAAGACTAGGCCCAGCCTAATTCAGGACAGAATGGAAGACTAGGCCCAGCCTAATTCAGGACAGAATGGAAGACTAGGCCCAGCCTAATTCAGGACAGAATGGAAGTCTAGGCCCAGCCTAATTCAGGACAGAATGGAAGACTAGGCCCAGCCTAATTCAGGACAGAATGGAAGACTAGGCCCAGCCTAATTCAGGACAGAATGGAAGACTAGGCCCAGCCTAATTCAGGACAGAATGGAAGACTAGGCCCAGCCTAATTCAGGACAGAATGGAAGACTAGGCCCAGCCTAATTCAGGACAGAATGGAAGACTAGGCCCAGCCTAATTCAGGACAGAATGGAAGACTAGGCCCAGCCTAATTCAGGACAGAATGGAAGACTAGGCCCAGCCTAATTCAGGACAGAATGGAAGACTAGGCCCAGCCTAAATTATTTTCCTTGTAAAATAAAGTATTTGAAGTTTGAAGTTTGGCTAAGCCTTCTGAGTAGTAGACAGGCAGTAGTTTTAACATGGCTTGGCAGGCAAACAAAAGGGGGCCCTAAGCTCTCACTGTGCTATTGGCCCTTCAAAATGTCACGGGCAGCATCTAGGCACCCTAAAGGGCGACTTCCTGATTCGCCACTTCCATCGCCATTTCCCATTTCACAAATCGCCATTTCCCATTTCCCAAATGTCCATCGCGTCATTTCGCCATTTCTTTCCTGCGTGCATAGTGTGTGCATGTGTTTATTTTCAAGAAATGACTGAATAAACCAATTACAAATAATGGAAAGGGTGTGCAGACATTGCTGTATTCCCAGTTCTGTAAGAACGTGAGAGCTTCGCAACTGTACGATGAGAGTGAATATTTCAGTTTATATATGTTACCGTAAGTATGTGAAATCAGTCATTTCATGAAATTCCTAAACTTTTCAGTAATTTCATGAAATGATACACCAAGGTAAATTAAGAACCAGCTGTACGGTTCAGTCTAGTTTCTATGCTTATATTGGGATGTTGAAGTGGTGTCAGTTGTGTGGAAATGAAAGCTTAGTTTGGCATGAAAAGTGAATCTTAACTTAAGTTGATGTCTGTAATTTAAACTTGTTTGTGCTCTCTCTCTCTCTCTCTCTCTCTCTCTCTCTCTCTCTCTCTCTCTCTCTCTCTCTCTCTCTCTCTCTCTCTCTCTCTCTCTCTCTCTCTCTCTCTCTCTCTCTCTCTCTCTCTCTCTCTCTCTCTCTCTCTGTATGTGTGTGTATGTGTGTGTGTGTGTGTGTGTGTGTGTGTGTGTGTGTGTGTGTGTGTGTGTGTGTGTGTGTGTGTGTGTGTGTGTGTGTGTGTGCGTGTGTGTGTGTGTGTGTGCGTGCGTGCGTGTGCGTGTGCGTGTGTGTGTGTGTGTGTGTGTGTGTGTGTGTGTGTGTGTGCGTGTGTGTGTGTGTGTGTGTGTGTGTGTGTGTGTGTGTGTGTGTGGGGGGGGGGGGTATATCCACATTTTCGCCCTTGTTTGTGTGTTTGAGTGAACGCGCGTACGTTAGTATCCGTGTGACGTTTTACTGAATGCGTACGTCAGTATCCGTGTGACGTCTTACTGAACGCGAGGAATTGATTGAAGTGAAGGAGTTAAATAAAGATGGCGATATGGCACTGCTTGACAGCACTCTGATCTAATCACCAAAAAGGGGAGTTCCCCGCCATGTGGTGAGATGGGAAATGGCGAATCGGCATGTAACCCCCCCAACAAAAAAGAAGAAGAAAAAGAAGAAAAGAATAATGTTGCTAAGTTTCGTTCAGATTGGTACAGTATTTTAGGCGCTATGAAGGGGACCATCTTTATCACACACACACACACACACACACACACACACACACACACACACACACACACACACACACACACACACACATGTACATACATACATACATACATACATACATACATACATACATACATACATACATACATACACATACATACATATATACATACATACATAGTATGAAAGAAAAAACTCAGTGAATAGCCAGCTCCGTACCCCTACTCTGAAGGACTGAAAAGTTAGTGCATTTGAAATGCAGAATAGTTTGCTTTGATAAAACTTTTCTGTGTCCAATGTCTTTATTTGTGAACCTCAGAAACAAAAACAGTTAAAGTTAACTTTGAGTAATGTTCGTGTTAAAAAATAAAATAAAATTATATTATATAAATTGTGCTGATTTACTTTTTCTCCCAATGGGGGAGGGACAGTGCCTTATGCAAAGACAGCTGTTTCGATCTTGAGAAGATCTCATCAGTTGGCATGATTGGCCTGCAATTTGACTGTCCAGTGGATGCCAACCTGAGCAAAAAAGACATTCTGCAAGAGAATGGTGTCCTCTTTGCATCAAATCGAAAATCCACAATAAAAGCAAACCAGCACAAAGTTAAACCAGAAATAGTAAAAACCTTATGAAAATCTTATGTAAAATGAACAAAATAATAATGTTCTGAAATTTTAATTTCAAAACCTAATAGACATGACTAGGGAGGGCTAACTACATACATATATACATACAGACATATATACATACAGACATATATACATACAGACATATATACATACAGACATATATACATACAGACATATATACATACAGACATATATACATACAGACATATATACATACAGACATATATACATACATATATACATACAGACATATATACATACAGACAGACAGACAGCAGAGCTGGGACTACAAAAAACACCCCCTACCTTAAAACAACAACCACTGACACGTGAAACGTCGCTAACACAAAACTTTGGACTTTGTTTGAAAGCACAATGTCGTGCGCATAGACGGGTAGTTCTAAACACCGGAACGGACCGGAACGGACCGGAACGCATTCTTTCATTATTTAAGCTTCCTGCTAATGTGGCGCGTGGGGCTTAAATGTCGCAGAGCGGCACACATGTCTCCGTGTTAAGGGTGTGCACCCCGCTAAAGGATGTACACTCTAGTGAAGGATACGTAGGTGCATCACCCTAATGGACGTAAGGAGGACAGGGGCTAGCCACGTGGTGCTAAATGTCGCAGAGCGGCACACGTGTCTCTGTGTTAAGGGTGTGCACCCCGCTAAAGGATGTACACTCTAGTGAAGGATACGTACGTGCATCACCCTAATGGACGTAAGGAGGACAGGGGCTAACCACGTGGTGCTAAATGTCGCCGAGCGGCAGACATGTCTCCGTGTTAAGGGTGTGCAGCCCACTGATTAATGGTGTGCACCCCAGTAGAGGATATGCAACCAAGTGGAGATAATTTAGGTGTATGATCATCCAAAGGACGCAAGGAGGACGGGGGCTAAGATGTGATGAGGATGGTAAAGGACATATCTGCTGCTCGGCGATAACCTTGTTTTTATTTCAAATCGAATGCACCAGTGTGTCTGTCATCTGCCATTGAATTTTGTAATTTTGTTTTTTCTTTCAAAACGCCAAAATTGTTGAATATTGTTTGCTATAAAATGGCGCGCGCGCGTGTGTGTGTGTGTGTGTGTGTGTGTGTGTGTGTGTGTGTGTGTGTGTGTGTGTGTGTGCGTGTGTGCGTGTGCGTGTGTGTGTGTGTGTGTGCGTGTGTGTGTGTGTGTGTGTGTGTGTGTGTGTGTGTGTGTGTGTGTGTGTGTGTGTGTGTGTGTGTGTGTGTGTGTGTGTGTGTGTGTGTGTGTGTGTGTGTGTGTGTGCGTGTGTGTGTGTGTGTGTGTGTGTGTGTGTGTGTGTGTGTGTGTGTGTGTGTGTGTGTGTGTGTGTGTGTGTGTGTGTGTGTGTGTGTGTGTGTGTGTGTGTGTGTGTGTGTGTGTGTGTGTGTGTGTGCGTGTGTGTGTGTGTGTGTGTGTGCGTGTGTGCGTGTGTGTGTGTGCGTGTGTGTGTGTGTGTGTGTGTGTGTGTGTGTGTGTGTGTGTGTGTATGTGTGTATGTCTGTCTGTCTGTCTGGGGGGGGGGGGGGGGGGGATCGAGGTAGGCCTATCAGGTGGCAGCTGAAATCAATCCTACAGGACTGGTCGTCCGTAAAATGGTGAGAGCTCCAAACTTTTGTTTCCAGCTCACAACCTATTGGAGAGTTCATTTGCATGTTGTTCAGTAAAAACAAATGCAAATGAGCACAACAAGCTTAAAGCTTATACAAGGCGCTCAGCGTAACTCGGGCAGAAGGAGTGCGGGCAAATTAGTAGTCTAGTATAGAGAACGAACACTCGTGGCAAATGCCCTATTGAGCAGACTGGACGTCTGATTAATGCAAAATAAATTTATTATGTGCACAAACCGAATGAGATTTTCTGTTTTCTAGAAGTGATGTAAATACTCTCTATGACATTACAAAACAACATATATCAACGGGAAAACACAAAAGCTGTAGGTTCGATATAGGTCCTTTAATGAAAATACCACACGTTTCAGAGCTTAACTCTTTTTTCAATGTGATGAAAAAGTGACCAAAAAATGAGGAATAAGGGTGAAGACACTGAGTAGAAATCAAAGCAAGGAACCTGAGAGAGAGAGAGAGAGAGAGAGAGAGAGAGAGAGAGAGAGAGAGAGAGAGAGAGAGAGAGAGAGAGAGAGAGAGAGAGAGAGAGAGAGAGAGAGAGAGAGAGAGAGAGAGAGAGAGAGAGAGAGAGAGAGAGAGAGAGAGAGAGAGAGAGAATATAAAAAGTGAAGAGTGAACACATATTCAGAACAAAAGAAAAAGGGAAAATCCACGAAACTCTCTACCTTAAGACAACTAGGGCAAAACATGTGAGTAGATATTAACGCACACACAAAAGGATAAATGCACACACATACGCGCATACATGAGCATACAGACATGTCCGAGTGGTCTTCTGAATCATTTAAACATATATCAACGTTAAGGTGTGTGGTTCGATTACGGGCCCGTAACTGCAGCATCTATTCTATGGCTTCGACACTCAGTAAAGGGGCGCGTGAACTGTGTGCATTTATAAAAAAAAAACAAGTAATAAAGAAAACTCTACAGTCTGACCCTATACTAGCTCTGTTATAAACCCTAACCTTTGGTTCAATAAATTTCTTAACGTTAGGGGAACAAGTCAATCACAAGTTTCGGGGGTAGCCAGCCCTCCGTCCGACTGCAGTAAACTTGTTACTGGTCTCTTCTTTGTGAAGGACCCTCCCTATCCCCATCATCAAGGTTACTTCTCTGTGACAAGGATCCCGCGGTCACCATAGATTTTCTTCTTTCTGAAATGTTATTTCTACTGGAAAAAAAAAGAGGTAAAGGTAAAGATGCACCCCCCTCCTCCATTTCTCGGTTGTTTCCATTTTTCCGTTCTTGCCTTTCTTACTGCAGATTGAGTATTTTATCCTCTATCGTTGGCTATATTTAACACTAATTTCCATCCATTTACATAATTAAACACATGCATTCAATAATAGTAGAAGATAAAGACAAGACGGCAAAACGCAATGAACCAGGACTGTGACAAATGCTCCGCGGCTGTTGTGTGTACTGCACTACATAGGGGGGGGGGGGGGTGTCCTATTAGATAATGGCCTTTATCATGACTGCGATTAATGATTCAACTAAGATAATTAGCTGAAAAGGTTAATAAAATACAGCTTAATGTTTCGTAAGTAAGGCAAGTGTGAACATGCGGGGAGAGTTGTAAAAATGTCTTGATCTATAATTCTGGCCGGAATGCTACAGCAACACCTTCACCATTATAGAAGGTCCGCCATGCCATGGTTGGGTTGACAGAAAAGAAAGACAAGACCACTTTCGCTGGGGACCAGTTGTCGCCATTTGCCTTTCTCAAGCAAGGGCCCAGCAATGAGGGGCGCAGTCGCCATATTGGGTTAAAGATGGTGTCGCATCCAACTAGTTCACCGTGGTTTTTTATATTTATTTCCAAGATGGCGGTTATGACACGCAACTGGT
>CM065692.1:4360848-4370848 GCA_017654935.2 Phymorhynchus buccinoides
AGTCTACAGGGAACAGGATGTTTGTATGTTTATCACCCCCTAAGTGAGTCCTACCAGGGGACAGGGATGTTTGTATTGTTTATCACCCCTTAAGGGAGTTCTATAGCGGGACAGGATGTTTGTAATTGTGTATCACCCCTTAAGTGAGTCCTACAGGGGAAATTTGATGTTTGTATGGTTTATCACCCCTTAAGTGAGTCCTACAGGGGACAGGATGTTTGTATAGTTTATCTCCCTTAAGTGAGACCTACAGGGGACAGGATGTTTGTATTGTTATCACCCTTAAGTGAGTCCTACAGGGGACATGATGTTTGTATTGTTTATACCCCTTAAGTGAGTCCCTACAGGGGACAGGATGTTTGTATTGTTTATCTCCCCTTAATGTGAGCACTACAGGGGACAGGATGTTTGTATTGTTTATATCCCCTAAGTGAGCCTACGGAGGACAGGATGTTTGTTTATTGTTTATCACCTTAGGAGCCCTACGGAGGACAGGATGTTTGTATTTTTATACACCTTAAGTGTAGGTCCTTAACGGGAGGACAGGATGTTTGTATTGTGTATCATCCCTTAGTGAGCCCTACGGAGGACAGTGGTTTGTATGTTTACACCCCTAAGTGAGCCCTACAGGGGACAGGATGTTGTATTGTTTATCACCCCTTTTAAGTGAAGCCCTACAGGGGACAGGATTGTTGATGTTTATCATCCTAAGTGAGCCCTACGGGAGGACAGGATGTTTGCATTGTTTATCACCCCGTAACGTGCAGCCCTACAGGGACAGGATGGTTTTTGTATTGTTTAAACCACCCCTTAAGTGAGTCCTACGGGAAGATGTTTGTATTGTTTAACACCCTTAAGTGAAGTCCTACGGGGGACAGGATGTTGTAGTGTTATCTCCCCTTCAGTGAGTCCCTACGGCAGGAATGATTTTTGTATTGTTTTATCACCCATTAAGTGAGTCCTACGGGGACAGGATGTTTGTATGTTATCACCCTTAAGTTGAGCCTACAGGGGACAGGATGTTTGTATTGTTTAACACCCTTAAGTGAGTCTAGGGGGAATGATGTTTGTATTGTTTAACCACCCCTTAAGTAGTCTACGGGGGACAGGACGTTTGTATTGTTTATCTCCCTTCACGTGAGTCTACGGGGAATGATGTTTGTATGGTTTATAACCCCTTAAGTGAGTCCTACCGGGGGAACAGGGATGTTGCATGTTTATCACCCTTAAGTGGTCCTACGGAGGACAGGATGTTGTATTGTTATCACCCTTAAGTGAGTCCTACAGGGGACAGGAGTTTTGCATTCTTTATCACACCTAAGTGAGTCCTACAGGGGACAGGGAGTTTGCATTGTTATCACCCCTTAAGTGAGCCCTAAGGGGGAAAGATGTTTGTATGTTTATGACCCCTTAAGTGAGCCCTTACGTGAGGACAGGATGTTTGATTGTTTATACCCCTTAAGTGAGTCATACAGGGGGACAGGATGTTTGTATTGTTTATCACCCCTTAAGTGAGTCATACGGGGGACAGGATGTTTGTATTGTTTATCACCCCTTAAGTGAGTCATACAGGGGACAGGATGTTTGTATTGTTTATCACCCCTTAAGTGAGTCCTAATCCCTAACTAGAATCTAAGAAATGATATGTTGTTGAGATGGGAGGGAGGAAGTAACAAGCTTTGCCTGGGGTCCGTTTCACAGTGGCCCTAACGTTACGTAGCGTTCGCTCAAATCGGCAAAAAACGGTATAAGAAACGCCCTTCGATTGCCGACAGTTCGCGTAACGTTTTGTTCTCTCTCAAACATCGTGCACGTGGCGAACTATCCGGAACTATCAAGTGACTTGTAGGGTGTTAATGCATTTCTTGTTGTCGATTGGTGCAGTAAGGTTTTGTTAAAATAATACTTTTTTTTCATCAAGGTCACATGTCGCCATGCTGTCCCTGTACCTCTGTTCCTGTTCCTGTTTCTGCACACAGGAGAATTCAACACATGGTTCAGTTTACATTACATCAAGGGCACATGTGACCTTGATGTAATGTAAACTGAACCATGTGTTGAATTATATGCACAGAAACAGGAACAAGATACAAACAGCATGGCGACATGTGAACTTGATGTAATGTAAACTGAACGCTGTGTAGAATTCTCCTATGTACAGAAACAGGAACAGAGGTACAGTCAGCATGGCGACATGTGACCTTGATGTAATGTAAACTGAACAGTGTGTTGAATTCTCCTGTGTACAGAAACAGGAACAGGAACAGAGATACAGTCAGCATGGCACCATGTGACCTTGATGTACGGAGGACAGGATGTTTGGTATTGTTTATCACCCCTTAAGTTCAGTCCTACGGGGGACAAAATGTTTGTATTGTTTATCACCCCTTAAGTGAGTCCTACCGAGGACAGGATGTTTGTATTGTTTATCACCCCTTAAGTGAGTCATACAGGGGACAGGATGTTTGTATTGTTTATCACCCCTTAAGTGAGTCCTACATGTTTGTATTGTTTATCAGCCCCTTAAGTGAGTCCTACGGCGGACGGTATTGTCTAATCGTAATCCCCCTCTTAACACTTTCTTTCACTGAGAGGGTTAGGCCAAAAAGCCGACATTCAGGCCTTTGGATTAGGCCTAATGTGATGCCTGGTTGACACACGCACCCAAAATAATGTATGCAACATATTTCTTTAAAGACCCACCACGTCACGTGTCAAAATCACGGTTTTCACGTGTTTTCCCTCTTATAGCTGGTAAGAAATCTGAAGAAATCTTCCTAACATAAGACGGAATGTGACACGTGACGTGGGGGATCTTTAATTATCTCCAAAGACAAAAAACGTTTCAAAACACAAATTCTATATTGCATCATTTAGAGTGGAACAACATTACTTCCTGATGTTGTTCTCGTTCTTCTTTCTTTCTTTTATTCTTTAATCCATACTGAAGTAAACCCAATGAAGAACTCTCAGGCTAGTCATCACGCACGAGACGTCCTCTGATAAGATCAAATCACGCGCACACACTGTTTGGCTGTCGTTTAAAGGAGCTGGAAGGGCGAGCATGACTCCATTCAGTTCTTCAGTCTCAGTGGTGACGGATGTTCAAGTTGTCAGATGGTCAAGTCTTCGTGTTTTGCTGACTATAAAAAAACCCTGAAACAGACTGCATCGTCAGTAGAGCATACAACAAACAACCCACTACACGACAAGTGTAAAGTGACGTTATCTTATTGAACAACTGAAGAAGGTAAGTAAGCTTAGATGCTAACAGACGTTTAACTAACGAATAAGAAATCAAACCACGGATTGTATTTACCTAGGTTCGATGTTATGCCTTGAATGTTCTAGTTTTTAAATGTTTGTTTGCGAATTGAAAACATACGGTTTGGTGGAACACGAATAAGAATACAAATGATGTTTGTATTGTTTATCAGCCCCTTAAGTGAGTCCTACGGCGGACGGTATTGTCTAATCGTAATCCCCCTCATCACTTTCTTTCACTGAGAGGGTTAGGCCAAAAAGCCTACATTAAGGCCTTTGGATTAGGCCTAATGTGATGCCTGGTTGACACGCGCACCCAAAATAATGTATGCAACATATTTCTTTAAAGACCCACCACGTCATGTGTCAAAATCACGGTTTTCACGTGTTTTCCCTCTTATAGCTGGTAAGAAATCTGAAGAAATCTTCCTAACATAAGACGGAATGTGACACGTGACGTGGGGGATCTTTAATTATCTCCAAAGACAAAAAACGTTTCAAAACACAAGTTCTATAGTGCATCATTTAGAGTGGAACAACATTACTTCCTGATGTTGTTCTCGTTCTTCTTTCTTTCTTTTATTCTTTAATCCATACTCAAGTAAACCCAATGAAGAACTCTCAGGCTAGTCATCACGCACGAGACTTCCTCTGATAAGATCGAATCACGCGCACACACTGTTTGGCTGTCGTTTAAAGGAGCTGGAAGGGCGAGCATGACTCCATTCAGTTCTTCAGTCTCAGTGGTGACGGATGTTCAAGTTGTCAGATGGTCAAGTCTTGGTGTTTTGCTGACTATAAAAAAAACCTGAAACAGACTGCATCGTCAGTAGAGCATACAACAAACAACCCACTACACGACAAGTGTAAAGTGACGTTATCTTATTCAACAACTGAAGAAGGTAAGTAAGCTTAGATGCTAACAGACGTTTAACTAACGAATAAGAAATCAAACCACGGATTGTATTTACCTAGGTTCGATGTTATGCCTTGAATGTTCTAGTTTTTAAATGTTTGTTTGCGAATTGAAAACATACGGTTTGGTGGAACACGAATAAGAATACAAACCACGGATTGTAGTTACCTAGGTTCGATGTTATGCCTTGAAGTTTCTTTTTTGTAAATGTTTGTTTGCGAATTGAAAACATACGGTTTGGAGGAACACGTGTTATTGTTTTGGTATCGAATTGAAAACATACGGTTTGGCGGAACACGTGTTATTGTTTTGGTATCAACATAAACGTGGTGTAGAGTGGCACAGTGGTAGCGCGTTCGCTTCGTGTCAAGTAAACCCGAGTTCGAACCTGGGTACAGGGGATTTTTTCCTCTCATTCTGCACTAGGCCATAACGGTCTGAACGTGGAGTCTTTCGGATGATACGATAAACCGAGGTCCCGTGTGCCCATGCACTTAGCATACGTTAAACACAGTGGCAACGAAAAAGTTGTCATTTTTGGACCACAAAAAATTTACCCCCCCCCCCCCCCCCCCCCTCATCAGTGACAAAAATCGTATGCACAAACATTTTTTTTTTTTTTAAATTGGATGGCGCGCCTCTCGCTGCGACGCGCTCTCCAGGTGGGAGCAACCCGAATTTCACAGAGACGCCTCTGTGACTATAAAGTACCTAATAATATAATAATAATAATAATAATAATAATAATAATAATAAACACCCAATACTCGCCTTGATTTCCGGAATGTTTAAGTTGCAAAGGAATACAATTTAACATGTGGAATATATGTATTGTGCTTTCCCGGTAAAATGACGTGGTAAAAACGATGAGATGGGCATAGTGGTACAATATTAGATTGAGACACAGATTAACCCCCCCCCCCCCACCCCCACCCCCCGTGTCATGTCAACGTCTTGAGTCATTGCGGTTTTTTTTCCAGCGCCTTTATATTTTACTGTTAGCAAATGCGTATTTTAATTGTTTAAAAGGATGAAAAATATAGACTTGAACCCTTTCACCGCCAAAGTCGCATTTTAGCACCACAGTGATTTAACACCTATGTCACTAAAAGGCATCAAATTGGGGTCTATTATCCAAAGACCTCATTGTCTTAGTTTTGGGAAGTAAGGATAGACCTTATTTTATATATTTCACAGAAGAATCCCCAATACTGCAGATGGATTTTGTTCTCTACCCAGGTAAATATAATGGACATTTTGGGCTGAAATATGGCTGGCGGTGAAGGGGTTAAATATAAAAAGACGATAGAGGTTTAATTAAGTGCTCAATTTGCAGTAAGCAAGGCGAGACTGAAAAAAACGAAACGGAAAGAACCGAGAAAATGGAAAGGGGGGGGGGGGAGTTGACCCAGCTATTCTAAGGAGGGGTGGGGGAGGGGGTCCGTCGGGGGAGGGACCTGCATAGGTTCCGGATTAAGGGGAAATGTTTGGGGGCCCGGGGGACAAAGCCCCCGGGAAAATGTGCAATTTAGTCATTTAAATCAAACATCGAGACATTTTCTTACGCTTCAACCTGGTTCCGGATTAAGGGGAAATGTTTGGGGGCCCGGGGGACAAAGCCCCCGGAAAAATGTGCAATTTAGTCATTTAAATCAAACATCGAGACATTGATTAATGTAAACTTGAACCTGTGTTCAACCATTGCAGGTTTTGTTACAGGAACAGAGATTTTTTCAGCATGGCGACATGTGACCTTGATGTAATGTAAACTGAACGCTGTGTTGAATTCTCCTGTGTGCAGAAGCAGGAACAGGAACAGAGATGCAGACAGCATGGCGACATGTGACCTTGATGTAATGTAAACTGAACGCTGTGTTGAATTCTCCTGTGTGCAGAAGCAGGAACAGGAACAGAGATACAGACAGCATGGCGACATGTGACCTTGATGTAATGTAAACTGAACGCTGTGTTGAATTCTCCTATGTGCAGAAACAGGAACAGGAACAGAGATGCAGTCAGCATGGCGACATGTGACCTTGATGTAATGTAAACTGAACGCTGTGTTGAATTCTCCTATGTGCAGAAACAGGAACAGGAACAGAGATACAGTCAGCATGGCGACATGTGACCTTGATGTAATGTAAACTGAACGCTGTGTTGAATTCTCCTGTGTGCAGAAACAGGAACAGGAACAGAGATACAGTCAGCATGGCGACATGTGACCTTGATGTAATGTAAACTGAACGCTGTGTTGAATTCTCCTGTGTGCAGAAACAGGAACAGGAACAGAGATACAGTCAGCATGGCGAGTGCAATGGGAAGCGCGTGGCTTAACGAGGTCAAGGGGAAGAGAAAACAAGGTACAGTCAGCATGGCGAGTCAGCATGGCAATGGGAAGCGCGTGGCTTAACGAGGTCAAGGGGAAGGGGAAAACAAGGTACAGTCAGCATGGCGAGGTCAATGGGAAGCGCGTGGCTTAGCGAGGTCAAGGGGAAGAGAAAACAAGGTACAGTCAGCATGGCGAGTGTAATGGGAAGCGCGTGGCTTAGCGAGGTCAAGGGGAAGAGAAAACAAGGTACAGTCAGCATGGCGAGTGTAATGGGAAGCGCGTGGCTTAGCGAGGTCAAGGGGAAGAGAAAACAAGGTACAGTCAGCATGGCGAGTGCAATGGGAAGCGCGTGGCTTAGCGAGGTCAAGGGGAAGAGAAAACAAGGTACAGTCAGCATGGCGAGTGTCAATGGGAAGCGCGTGGCTTAGCGAGGTCAAGGGGAAGAGAAAACAAGGTACAGTCAGCATGGCGAGTGTAATGGGAAGCGCGTGGCTTAGCGAGGTCAAGGGGAAGAGAAAACAAGGTGGAGTAACCAGAAGTTCTTTTTTCTTTCATTTGTTTTCAAAAACATCTTTTGAAATGATAAAATGTTAACTACATCCATATTTTCGCCCGTAAGGGACATCACGTGACGACAGAAAAGAGCCCAACTGGGACTAGTTTAACCAGAGGTCGCTATTCGCGCACATTACTGTTATACCAACATTGGTTTAAAAAACGACTTTAGAAAACGTTTGTGAAACAAATATGACAAGCTCTTATGTGAATGGTCAACATGTTTTTCTTTTAATCAAACCTTAATGGGCCAATCAACAACAAGAAATGTATTAACCCCGTGCAAGTCATGGTGTTTCTTAGGACCGTTTTCACCGATTTGCGCGAACTGCTACGAGCGTCCGCCCTTGAGAAACTAGACCAAGGCGGCTCTTTAATCCTCAGATTATCTTCTCCAACGGGCGATAATGTGGATTTTGACAGAATATTTTTTAATACAAGCAATATTATGTTTCCCTTTGGAAAAGGCTTGGAAAAAAAAGAATAAGTTAAAATATTCAAGATATTTATGATAATAGTTTTTATGTCACTACATGTTTTAATGTGTGTTGAATGTATTTCTTTTCAAAGTATTGTGCCCCTTCCATTCGCGTGTGTTTGTGTGCATGCGTGTAGCATGTGCGCATGTGTTGCGTGTGTGTGTGTGTGTGTGTGTGTGTGTGTGTGTGTGTGTGTGTGTGTGTGTGTGTGTGTGTGTGTGTGTGCGTGTGGTACGTTCGTGTGTGTGCGCGCGTGTGTCTGTTTAGTGCGTGCGTGTGTCTGTGTTTAGTGCGTGCGTGTGTGCGCGCGCGCGCGTGTGTATCACATATTTTTGTTATTTCTTTATTTATATTGTTTGCTGGTTTATTCATTTATTATTGTAAGCGCTTAGGGCTTTTTACGATTATGCGCTATAAATGCTTATTACTATTATTATTATTAAATGTACTTTTTGTGAGCCATACAGAAGCAACGTAACTGAACTGATGAATAAAGATTTGTTTAAACCGACTGACGGGACAGTGGAAAACAGACAGTTTGAATTCACAGGGTTGGGTGATGTGTGATACCTAAAATAGTGCACGAATTTTTTTTACCCAAACAACTGCAAAGAGGCAAAGAAGAGTACGGACTCCACTTTTTTTCTGGTTACCAACCGTGATCGTAGAGAGCGGATTGGTAATGTTTTCACTCGTGTCTGAGGTGGTGTTTGTATGTTTGTATGTATCCTCTCTAGCGTTTGAACGGATGGACTTAGGGTGCTCAAATTTTGCATGCGGGTAGGTAGTAGGACGATATATGCCAAGTTCGATAATGAACGTTATGGGTCAAAGGTCAATGTCACTGGAGCCGAATAACGCTGCCGCGCGGTTGGTGATTTAGCGTCTTAAAGCTCTAGTTAAATTATAAGATCTACTACAGTGTAACCCCTCATCTTCCGTGCCCTACCGCGATTAACCCCTCAAGCTCCACCCCACCACACACAACACACACATGGACTTGCACACACACTAAACAATATCAGATACTTGCTTCACTATCTGCAAATAATCACTTCTGTCTTTCTTTTCTTTCTTTTTTTTTCTCTTTTTTTTTTACAGATGATGAAGAGGACGACGAAATGACCAGCAGACAAACAGAAGCAGAAAAAGAAAATGAAGAAGAAATAAAGGAGGAGGAAGAAGAAGAAGAAGAAGAAGAAGAAAGAAGAAAAAAAAGAAAGAAGAAGAAGAAGAAGAAGAAGAAGAAGAAGAAGAAGAAGAAGAAGACGACTTACGGACGGAAACAACTCAAGAAGAAAAGCGTGAAGAAGAAGAAGCTAAAAAGGCCAAGCGCAGGAAAGCTCACAGTGACACTGAGGCCAGGCGACGCGAAAAACTTGACGTAAGATAAAGATCTAATGACTCAGGAAATTAAGGGCTTGTGACTTGCACTAAAATTGACGTAAGATAAAGATCTAATGACTCAGGAAATTAGGGACTTGTGACTTGCACTAAAATTGACGTAAGATAAAGATCTAATGACTCAGGAAATTAAGGGCTTGTGACTTGCACTAAAATTGACGTAAGATAACTTGCACTAAAATCTCATGACTCAGGAAATTAGGGACTTGTGACTTGCACTAAAATTGACGTAAGATGATGAATCTCATGACTCAGGAAATTAAGGGCTTGTGACTTGCACTAAAATTGACGTAAGATAAAGATCTCATGACTCAGGAAATTAGGGACTTGTGACTTGCACTAAAATTGACGTAAGATAAAGATCTAATGACTCAGGAAATTAAGGGCTTGTGACTTGCACTAAAATTGACGTAAGATAAAGATCTAATGACTCAGGAAATTAAGGGCTTGTGACTTGCACTAAAATTGACGTAAGATAAAGATCTAATGACTCAGGAAATTAAGGGCTTGTGACTTGCACTAAAATTGACGTAAGATAAAGATCTAATGACTCAGGAAATTAGGGACTTGTGACTTGCACTAAAATTGACGTAAGATAAAGATCTAATGACTCAGGAAATTAAGGGCTTGGACTTGTGACTTGCACTAAAATTGACGTAAGATAAAAATCTCATGACTCAGGAAATTAAGGGCTTGTGACTTGCACTAAAATTGACGTAAGATAATGAATCTCATGACTCAGGAAATTAAGGGCTTGTGACTTGCACTAAAATTGACGTAAGATGACTTGCACTAAAATCTCATGACTCAGGAAATTAAGGGCACTTGTGACTTGCACTAAAATTGACGTAAGATGATAAGAATCTCATGACTCAGGAAATTAAGGGCTTGTGACTTGCACTAAAATTGACGTAATGATCTCATGACTCAGGAAATTAATCTGCACTAAAATTGACGTAAGATGATGAATCTCATGACTCAGGAAATTAAGGGCTTGTGACTTGCACTAAAAACTTAACGTAAGATGAAATTAGGGACTTGTGACTACTAATG
>CM065692.1:4375848-4381081 GCA_017654935.2 Phymorhynchus buccinoides
CGACTGAATGCCCCTTTGGTGGAGATGGTTCACATGCATGTCATTTACCAGAATAACTAGCCCACCGACTGAATGCCCCTTTGGTGGTGATGGTTCACATGCATGTCATTTACCAGTCCCAGAATAACTAGCCCACCGACTGAATGCCCCTTTGGTGGTGATGGTTCACATGCATGTCATTTACCAGAATAACTAGCCCACCGACTGAATGCCCCTTTGGTGGTGATGGTTCACATGCATGTCATTTACCAGAATAACTAGCCCACCGACTGAATGCCCCTTTGGTGGTGATGGTTCACATGCATGTCATTTACCAGTCCCAGAATAACTAGCCCACCGACTGAATGCCCCTTTGGTGGTGATGGTTCACATGCATGTCATTTACCAGAATAACTAGCCCACCGACTGAATGCCCCTTTGGTGGTGATGGTTCACATGCATGTCATTTACCAGTCCTGTTCAGAATAACTAGCCCACCGACTGAATGCCCCTTTGGTGGAGATGGTTCACATGCATGTCATTTACCAGTCCTGTTCAGAATAACTAGCCCACCGACTGAATGCCCCTTTGGTGGTGATGGTTCACATGCATGTCATTTACCAGAATAACTAGCCCACCGACTGAATGCCCCTTTGGTGGTGATGGTTCACATGCATGTCATTTACCAGAATAACTAGCCCACCGACTGAATGCCCCTTTGGTGGAGATGGTTCACATGCATGTCATTTACCAGTCCTGTTCAGAATAACTAGCCCACCGACTGAATGCCCCTTTGGTGGAGATGGTTCACATGCATGTCATTTACCAGAACAACTAGCCCACCGACTGAATGCCCTTTGGTGGAGATGGTTCACATGCATGTCATTTACCAGAATAACTAGCCCACCGACTGAATGCCCCTTTGGTGGAGATGGTTCACATGCATGTCATTTACCACCAGAATAACTAGCCCACCGACTGAATGCCCCTTTGGTGGTGATGGTTCACATGCATGTCATTTACCAGTCCTGTTCAGAATAACTAGCCCACCGACTGAATGCCCCTTTGGTGGTGATGGTTCACATGCATGTCATTTACCATAGAATAACTAGCCCACCGACTGAATGCCCCTTTGGTGGAGATGGTTCACATGCATGTCATTTACCAGTCCTGTTCAGAATAACTAGCCCACCGACTGAATGCCCCTTTGGTGGAGATGGTTCACATGCATTCATTTATCAGTCCTGTTTAGAAGTTTAATATGAGTTTGTTGCTATGTGCTATGTTGCAGCGTGCGTTAATATAGAACTGTTGGAGAGGGAACTAGCAAGCAAGGAGATGGAAAAGAGAGTTCTCCGAAAGAAAATCAACGAAGGAAGCAGACGCTGCACGAGTTTGTTACGTTTGGTTTTCCTTTTTTTTGTTTTTTTTGTTTGTCTTGTTTTATCATATAAATTTCCATAATACAATGTCCTTGTCTATGTATGTCTGTCAGTTTCTCTCTCGCTCTCTCTCTCGTCTCTCTCCTTTTCTTCTCTCGTCTCGTCTCTCTCTCTCTCGTCTCTTTTTGCATGCTCCTTACTTTGTTGTTGAAAACTTAATTTTTTTGGCATGTTGTTTTGAGGGCAGATTTAAAAAAAAGCCCATTGTGTTCTTACGTCTTTTCCCTCCGTAAAAATGTTTCATTCGTTCGTTTTCTCCTCTCGTGCTCTCTCTCTCTCTCTATCTCTCGCTTCTCTCTTCTTCTCTCTCTCTCTCTCTCTCTCCTTTTCACCTTGGAAATAAAGTTCAAGTTTTCAAGTTTCTCTCTTCCCTCTCTCTCTCGTTTCAAGTAGTATGAGTTACATGTTGTACTGCTTAGAACCAAGAAGAATGTAAGATAGGCATAGCGCTAGAGTTCTTATTCCTTGTTAAAGAAATATTCGAAGTCTGAAGTCTTCTTTCTCTCCCCTCTCTGTCTCTCTTTCTGCTCTGCTTTTTTTTGCTGTCTCCTCTTTCTCTCTCTTTTCTCTCTCCTGTCCTCTCTGCTGTCCGCTCCCTCTCTGTATGTCTTTTTGTCTGTCTCTCTTTTTCTGTCGTCTTCTCTCTCTTGTCCTTAGTCTCTCTCTCTCTCTCTTCTCTCTCTCTCTCTCTCTCTCTCTCTCTGTCCCTCAATGGCGAGTTTAACTGCTGATGACATTAAAACACTTTCATTTTCATTTGTCTCCTCTCTCTCTCTCTCATCTGTCTCTCTAGGTATAGGTGGCACGAGGTAGCGCGTTCGCCTCGTTCAAGTAAACCCGAGTTCGAGCCTGGGTAGCATGATAATATGTTCCTCTCACGTTGCACTAGGGGCCTTACGGTCTGAACTTGGAGTCTTTCGATGAGACATAAACCGAGTTCCCGTGTGCCCATGCACTTCCACATTAAAACCAGTGGCAACGAAAAGTTTGTCATTTGGTCAAAATGTACCCCGCCCCCCCTTTTCTTCCTCATCACACAAAAATCGCTTGCAAAAAAATATTATTTGGTGGCGCGCCTCTGCTGCGACGCGCTCTCCAGGTGGAGCAACCTGAAATTCCTGAGACGCCTCTGTGACTATAAAATACCTATACCTGTCTCTTTTAAAAGTCTCTCTGTCTTCTCTCGCTGTTCTCTCTGTCCTATCTCCCTCTCTGTGTCTCTGTCCTTCTCTCTTGTCTATCTCTCTTGTGTCCTCTCCTGTTCTATCTTCCCGTGTCTCTCTTCTATCTCTCCCTTGCTCTCTGTCTATCTCTCTGTGTCTCTCTGTGTCTCTTCTGTCTAGTCTCTCTGTGTCTCTCTGTCTCTCTCTTTCTATCTCTCCCTTGTTCTCCTCTTGTCTATCTCTCTGTGTCCTCTCTGTCTCTTTCTCGTTCCCTGTGGTCTCTCTTGTTTCCTCTCTGTCTATCTCTCCCTGTGTCCTCCTCTGTCTATCTCTCTGTTTCTCTCTCTCCCTGTCTCTCTGTCCTACTCTCCGCTGTGTCTCTCTGTCTCCTCTCTCCCTGTGTCTCTCTCTCCCTGTGTCCTCTGTCTATCTCTCCTGTGGTCTCTCTGTCCCTCTCTTATGTCTATCTCTCCTGGGGGGGTGTCTCTCTGGCTCTCTCCTGTGTCTCTCTGTCTCTCTCTCCCTGTGTCTCTCTGTCTCTCTCTCTCCTGTGATCTCTCTGTCTCTCTGTGTCTCTCTGTCTATCTCTCCCGTTCCTCTGTCTATCTCTCCCTGTGTCTCTCTGTCTCTCTCTGTCTCTCTCTCCCTGTGGTTCTCTCTGTCTACTCTCTGTGTCTCTCTGTCTCTCTCCTCCTGTGTATCTCTGTCTATCTCTTCTTTGTCTCTCTGTCTCTCGTGTCTCTCTCCCTGTGTCTACTCTGCTCTCTCTCCCTGTGTCTCCCTCTGTCTATCTCTGTCTATCTCTCCACTGTGTCTCTCTGTCTATCTCTCGGTCTCTCTCTCCCTGTGTCTCTCTGTCTCTCTGTGTCTCTCTCTCCCTGTGGTCTCTCTGTCCTATCTCTCTGTGTCCTCTCTCCTGTGTCTCTCTGTCTATCTCTCGTGTCTTCCTGTCTCTCTCTCTCTGTTCTCATCTTCTATCTCTTCTCCCTGTGTCTCTCTGTCTATCTCTCTCTCTGTCTCTGTTTCTCTCTGTCTATCTCTCTGTCTCTCTCTCACCTGTGTCTCTCTGTCTATCTCTCTGTCTCTCTCCTCCCTGTGTCTCTCTGTCCTATCCTCTCTGTCTCTCTCTCTCTGTGGTCTCTCTGTCTATCTCTCTGTCTCTCTCTCCTGTGTCTACTCTGTCTCTCTTTGTCTCTCCTCTCTTCCCCTGTTGTCCCTCTCTGTCTATCTCTCTGTCTATCTCTCTGTCGCTCTCTCTCCCTGTTGTCCTCTCTGTCTTGTCGCACACAACAGATATGATTCAGACCAGGAGAGATAGTACACTCTTGCGCCCCCTTCCTTCACTCTCTTCAACAGATCTAAAACCAAAGTACGAGCACGTATTACTTTATTTAAAACTAAACAACCATTGTCACCGAAAAAATAAATGTGTAAAAATGTGATCTTCGATATTACTAGCTATAACGTTCGTGTTGTTGTTTTTTTCCTCGCCTTCTCGATGCTTATTGTCCACTCTTTTGAGAGATGTTTTCTAGACACAATTAATACACCAAGCTTTTTTGTGAAGACTAGAGGATGTGATTTGTTCGTATCAGTGTTATGCTTACTGCAATCCACTTAACTTGAACCTTCTTGTGTGAAGTCTTGATCTTGAAGTGCGCACTTCGTTCGCTGAATCCTCCATGTGTGTCTCTACGTCCGCACGTGGTGCAGTGATGACCGACGTACTAGAGGGAATCGTACTTGCATCCATACGTATGTTGTAGACATCTAGGAATACAGCTTTCACGTAGCGTAGTCGGAAAACCTGCAAGGAACTGCAGTGCAGTTCTCTGGTGTGACTAGATTCCCACACAGCTCTTTTCCACACATCACACTCAACATCCTTTACAAATTCACTATCTTACCTCTTGCTCCATAATAATAATCAGAATCTGAATCAGATAAGGATTCATGCATCATTCATGAACTAAGAATGCTACTTCCATGCTCAACAATCATTCAACTCATGCGACTCTAGAAAGAAAAATACTGTCATCATGGTTCTATACATAATCAATAAACAATTGGGATGAGGGACACAAGCTAAGATGACATTCACTTTAGATTGCTTTGTGACGAGTTTGTCCGTGTCAATCGATCGTCATGTAGATTTGGCTAATGAATAATACTAGTTTAGAAAAAGTACGTAACGCGAATACAACCCCGTTTGAACCTGAACGAAATCGATAACCTTGGAAGAATGAGTTGATGACCAAAAACGATTCGCTAAATGAATGAATGTGTAGCCTACCCCAATATCAAATCTTGGTCGAGTCAAACGGTCGTGCTGGCCAGGTCTGCCTCTCTTGGTCCGTGGTCCGCCTTCTCGCAAGAAGTTTACGATTCCGTGTCTCTCCTCAGTCGAAGACCTACCTATGGCAGTCTCCTAGTATTGGCCTAGTAAAAAATAAACTAATGGCCGAAGGAGAGAAGTTCTGTTAACAATAAAGTGGAAAAGTTGTTAAGATAGATAAAAAAAAGAGAGGAGAAAAAAGGGGAAGGGGACAGAGGGAAAAGAAAAAAGGGAAGAGGAAGGGGAAAAAGGGAGAAAAAAGGAAGGGGAAAGGGGAAGGAAAAGAAAAAAGAAAAAAAAAAAAGGGGGGGAGG
>CM065692.1:4381581-4401581 GCA_017654935.2 Phymorhynchus buccinoides
TGACTTCTCGTCAGCAAATCACTCGTGTCGTCGTGTCACTCTGTGTTCCTGGTCTTGTAACTGTTCTTGTCCAAAGACATACGAAACGTGAGGCCAACTATCACCACCACTCACCCCATCCCAACGGCTACACTGCCTGGGGTCTTCACACACTGAAGAGTCTCTGGGCTTGCCTCAATCTTCATACACTGAATTATCTCTGGGCTTGCCTCAATCAATCTTCATACACTGAAAGATCTCTGGGCTTGCATCAATCTTCATACACTGAATGATCTCTGGGCTTGCCTCAATCTTCATACACTGAATTATCTCTGGGCTTGCCTCAATCAATCTTCATACACTGAAAGATCTCTGGGCTTGCCTCAATCTTTATACACTGAATTATCTCTGGGCTTGCCTCAATCAATCTTCATACACTGAAAGATCTCTGGGCTTGCCTCAATCTTCATACACTGAATGATCTCTGGGCTTGCCTCAATCTTCATACACTGAAGGATCTCTGGGCTTGCCTCAATCTTCATACACTGAAGGGTCTCTGGGCTTGCCTCATTCTTCATACACTGAAGGGTCTCTGGGCTTGCCTCAATCTTCATACACTGAAGGATCTCTGGGCTTGCCTCAATCTTCATACACTGAAGGGTCTCTGGGCTTGCATCAATCTTCATACACTGAATGATCTCTGGGCTTGCCTCAATCTTCATACACTGAAGGATCTCTGGGCTTGCCTCAATCTTCATACACTGAAGGGTCTCTGGGCTTGCCTCATTCTTCATACACTGAAGGGTCTCTGGGCTTGCCTCATTCTTCATACACTGAAGGGTCTCTGGGCTTGCCTCAATCTTCATACACTGAAGGGTCTCTGGGCTTGCATCAATCTTCATACACTGAATGATCTCTGGGCGTGCCTCAATCTTCATATAATGAAGGATCTCTGGGCTTGCCTCAATCTTCATACACTGAATGATCTCTGGGCTTGCCTCAATCTTCATACGTTGAAGGATCTCCGGGCTTGCCTCAATCTTCATACACTGAAGGGTCTCTGGGCTTTCGGAGCGGCCACCTTGGTCAACACTGGTCGGCGATTCGTCAAGATAATTTAATCAACTGAACTTTCTAACAACGTTCTCGATTTTTGACTCGCATTTGTTTCTCTGGACCTGACGCGGCACACAAACTTTCTTTATGTGTACTACTTGCTTCCCTCCCTTGAATGTTGACCCAAACTGCGATTGTTATTGCACATATGTATAGTTGTATTTGTTGTAAATAAGGATTGGGAGACGTGTGAGCAAGTGTCATGTGAGTATATGTCTCAACACCGTAAATAAGTGGTGTATATCTTAACCATGAGCGGTCGTGAGGTTGGAGAGGGGTGGGGGTGGTGGGGGTAGGTACATAATCCTTACCGAGCATTACTCTACTACTGTGTTAGCTGACGTAATGAAAATGGTGTTTTTACGTCGTTCTCTTCGGTCTCGAACAGACACATATGGGACATTTGTAGATACAAAGATGGTGGGAACAATACTGGAGGCAATGCCCGGAGGCAGTGCAACACCAATAAAGTTCCGATTCTTTAACAATACAAATATGTATAGCAGTAACCACGCCTCGGTTAAACTTCATCGGTTATGGTACCACCACTCTCATTATTAGAGTGATGAGTCAGTTGACCCAGGACTGCCTATGCCACCATCACCCATAATGTACACAACAACAGTGGTGAAGATAATTTGTGCACAAATAAATCAACGTTTATACAAGAGTGGCATAGCATATCTTGAATTATGTCACACTGAAGGAATACACAGCATAGAAAAAAACCTGGTATGCCGCGATAGAAGTTGGGTTAAACAAAGATAGAAATAGTGAGGCAAGGAGAGAGTGTAATAATAGTAAAGTAAGAAGGGTAACTCTTCTCTGTGATTAACTCCCTTTAACAAACGTATTTTCGGAACTTTATATACTTGTTAGTTTCGTGGAAAGGTCGATGCAAGAAATAGGGCGAGAAGGGCGTAAAGAGATGTTAGAGAGCTTAAAATAAACAATTAAATGAATATAAAATAACAAAAATAAAAATGAGAGATAATTAAAAAGCATTCTGTAGAAAAAGGACACGTGCTACCAAAGTTTCTTCACAATACGTTTAATACTTTAGGCCATTGCAATGATGATACTCACGGTTCGATGGCGCTCCCTTTCGGAAACAGGACGTCGGTATGGTGCTCCATTCTGCCTGTTAAATAACAGTTAACAAATACATTAGCATTGATTGCACTAACACCAAACACACCCACTGACTCCACAGGCCTTGCACAAAACATACAGACGTTAGTCAAAAGATGGCACATCATGTGGAAAATTAACAACTCAATAATTCGGGGACATTTCAAGTCAAATTAGGCTATGACATTTTGTATTAGATTAGCATCGCAATTCAGTGCAAATTATTAGGTTTTTGTTTTCTCTAATAAGATTGTAAATTCTTTGAGAGAGAGAGAGAGAGAGAGGAGAGAGAGAGAGAGAGAGAGAGAGAGAGAGAGAGAGAGAGAGAGAGAGAGAGAGAGAGAGAGAGAGAGAAACAGAGAGAGGAGAGAAAGAGAGAGAGAAAGAGAGAGAGAGCGAGAGAGAGAGAGAGAGAAGAGAGAGAGAGAGAGAGAGAGAGACAGAGAGAGAGAGAGAGAGAGAGAGAGAGAGAGAGAGAGAGAGAGAGAGAGAGAGAGAGAAGAGAGAGAGAGAGAGAGTCAGACAGACAGAGACAGACAACAGAGTGAGACAAAACAAAAAGACAGACAGAGAGGGAGAGAGACAGGGATAAAGAGTGGAAAGAAAGGGGAGGGAGAAATAAGACTTCAGACTTCAGATAATTTATTTTACAAGGATAAGAACTTAGGCTATGCCTATTCTTTCATTCTGTCCTTGGTTCTAACATGGATTCTATATTAACACATGCAACATCATCATATAGTAAAAAGCCAACTGTCCGTCCGTGTGTGTGTGTGTGTGTGTGTGTGTGTGTGTGTGTGTGTGTGTGTGTGTGTGTGTTGTGTGTGTGTGTGTGTGTGTGTGTGTGTGTGTGTGTGTGTGTGTGTCTGAAACACGAAACGGGCCTTATAACTCCGCCGTTTTTCGACCGAATCGCTTCAAATTTGCTGTGAGCCCTAACGGGGCGATGGTAACGGCAACCGAGGCGGCCGTATCATTTGCGCGGTTTCGCAAATGCGCGAAACGCGCATCCGCCGGCCTCTCGGCGCCCGTATCTCCGGCCGATTGCCTTCGCATTTGGCAGGAAGATGACCGGGACCGGGGACTATCAGTGTGCCAAACCGGAAGCGAATCGGTTCAGAAATGCCGGAGATACGGGCGCCGACAGGACCGCTTCACGTTTTCACAAACCGCGGCGTAACCAGACCCGACATTGACTCGAGATTTGGAACATGCGTGACCAGGGATAGTGACTGTCGTCTTGCAAAATTTCAAGAGAGAGAAAGAGAGACATACAGAGAGGGAGAGACAGACAGAGAGAGACAGGGAGAGAGAGAGAGAGAAAGAGAGAGAGACAAACAAAAAGACAGACAGAAAGAGAGACAGACAGAGAAAGAGAGACAGACAAACAAAAAGACAGAGAGAAAGAGAGACAGAGAGGGAGAGAGAAGAGAGAGACTTCAGACTTCGAATATTTTCTTTAACAAGGATAAGAACTTAGGCTGGGCCTATTCTTCAATTATGTCCTAAGCATACAACATGTAACTCATACTATACATGAACGAGAGAGAGAGGGAAAGAGAGAAAACTTGAAAACTTAAACTTTATTTTCCAAGGAGAGAGAGAGAGAGAGAGAGAGAGAGAGAGAGAGAGAGGAGAGAGAGAGAGAGAGAGGAGAGGAGAGAGAGGAGAGAGAGAGAGAGAGAGAGAGAGAGAGAGAGAGAGAGAGAGAGAGAGAGAGAGCGAGCAGAGAGAGACGAGAGAGAGAGAGAGAGAGAGAGAGAGGTGAGAGAGAGAGAGCGAGAGACGAACGAATGAATCTGGAAAACATTTTTTTTTACTGAGGGAAAAGAGTAAGCACACAATTGGAGTTTTTTTTACATATTGCCCTGAAACAATCATGCCAAAAAAATCGACATGAGCGCACGAGATATTCAACAACAAAGTAATGGAGCATGCGAGGAGAGAAGAGAGAGAGAGAGAGAGAGAGAGAGAGAGAGAGAGAGAGAGAGAAGAGAGAGAGAGAGAGAGAGCGAGACACTGACGGGAGAGAGAGAGAGAGAGAGAGAGAGAGAGAGAGAGAGAGAGAGAGAGAGAGAGAGAGAGAGAGAGAGAGAGAGAGAGATTTGAAAGAGAGAGAGAGAGAGAGAGAGAAGATGAGACAGACTAGATGCGAGACAAGGCGGGATATATTATTATGGAATATTTACGATGATAAAACAAGTCAAAAAAAAAAAAAAAGGAAAAACCAAACGTACAACTCGTGCAGCCGTCAGCGAGAGAGATGGGGAGAAGAGAGGCTTTCGTTGATTTTCTGTCGGAGAACTCTCTTTTCCATCTCCTTGCTTGCTAGTTCCCTCTCCAACAGTTCTATATTAACGCACGCTGCAACATAGCACATAGCAACACATCCATACGAAACTTCTGAACAGGACTGGTAAATGACATGCATGTGAACCATCTCCACCAAAGGGGCATTCAGTCGGTGGGCTAGTTATTTCTGAACAGGACTGGTAAATGACATGCATGTGAACCATCACCACCAAAGGGGCATTCAGTCGGTGGGCTAGTTATTCTGGTAAATGACATGCATGTGAACCATCACCACCAAAGGGGCATTCAGTCGGTGGGCTAGTTATTCTGGTAAATGACATGCATGTGAACCATCGCCACCAAAGGGGCATTCAGTCGGTGGGCTAGTTATTCTGGTAAATGACATGCATGTGAACCATCACCACCAAATGGGCATTCAGTCGGTGGGCTAGTTATTATGGTAAATGACATGCATGTGAACCATCTCCACCAAAGGGGCATTCAGTCGGTGGGCTAGTTATTCTGGTAAATGACATGCATGTGAACCATCACCACCAAAGGGGCATTCAGTCGGTGGGCTAGTTATTCTGGTAAATGACATGCATGTGAACCATCTCCACCAAAGGGGCATTCAGTCGGTGGGCTAGTTATTGAACAGGACTGGTAAATGACATGCATGTGAACCATCACCACCAAAGGGGCATTCAGTCGGTGGGCTAGTTGTTCTGGTAAATGACATGCATGTGAACCATCTCCACCAAAGGGGCATTCAGTCGGTGGGCTAGTTATTTCTGGTAAATGACATGCATGTGAACCATCTCCACCAAAGGGGCATTCAGTCGGTGGGCTAGTTATTCTGGTAAATGACATGCATGTGAACCATCTCCACCAAAGGGGCATTCAGTCGGTGGGCTAGTTATTCTGAACAGGACTGGTAAATGACATGCATGTGAACCATCTCCACCAAAGGGGCATTCAGTCGGTGGGCTAGTTATTCTGGTAAATGACATGCATGTGAACCATCTCCACCAAAGGGGCATTCAGTCGGTGGGCTAGTTATTCTGGTAAATGACATGCATGTGAACCATCACCACCAAAGGGGCATTCAGTCGGTGGGCTAGTTATTCTGGTAAATGACATGCATGTGAACCATCACCACCAAAGGGGCATTCAGTCGGTGGGCTAGTTATTCTGGTAAATGACATGCATGTGAACCATCACCACCAAAGGGGCATTCAGTCGGTGGGCTAGTTATTCTGGTAAATGACATGCATGTGAACCATCGCCACCAAAGGGGCATTCAGTCGGTGGGCTAGTTATTCTGGTAAATGACATGCATGTGAACCATCTCCACCAAAACGGTGGGTAATTATTCTGACATCATGTGAACCATCACCACCAAAGGGGCATTCAGTCGGTGGGCTAGTTATTCTGAACAGGACTGGTAAATGACATGCATGTGAACCATCTCCACCAAAGGGGCATTCAGTCGGTGGGCTAGTTAGCTAGGCTAGACTTAAAGGGGACTGGTAAATGACATGCATGTGAACCATCACCACCAAAGGGGCATTCAGTCGGTGGGCTAATTATTCTGAACAGGACTGGTAAATGACATGCGCATGTGAACCATCACCACCAAAGGGGCATTCAGTCGGTGGGCTAGTTGTTCTGGAAAGTCAAACATTTCAATGAGTTAAAAAAAATGAGTTAGTGTGTATTTTCGTGCTCTGAGTAAAGCATCTGGTATCTTTTCATATCCACAAAGGACAGCTCTTTATTATTGGTCTTTAAAACTTTAAAATGAGTAGATTGATTATTTTTCTTCAGCTACACACTAGACTTAAAGGGGACATACAATCTAAATGGAAGTTGGTCTCAATTGCAAGATAATGACTAACTAAAATTTTGATTTTAGTTAAGATAAGCGTAAAACCGCTATTGAAAAGTGCCAGATTTGAAGATTTAATAGTAAGGTAAACTGTGTTTGAGGCCAGGATGTTGCGCAACGTTGTGACGTGTCCCCTTTACTCAATCAACCATTCTGATTTGAGGCTTCTCATCTCTAGTAATAGTAATAACTCTGTTTGAGGATGTCTTTCTCATAGTAATCCCTCTAACCTCTCTCTGCTCTCTCTCTCTCTCATCTAATCTCAATATAGTTATTTCAATGTCCCCTTTACTCATATTATTAGTTAGGTAACTTACTGTGTTTGAGTAGTCCCCTTTGGATTGTAATTAAGGTTTTGCATGTTGAGATGTCCCCTTTACTCGAGTTGCTTTCGTATTACTGTTTTCATTCTGGTCCCTTTACTCATAGGATGTAAGGTAAAAAAGCTGTCAAGCTTACTCATTTATCATAGTCATATAAAGACTTATGTTTGAGGATTCCCCTTGACTCATGAATATTTCGAGGTAACGCACGTTTGACAACACATACCCAGGCACATAGTAATAACAAAGGTAACCACTGTGTTTACACCCCACTCATAGCAATCGTAAGGTAACTTACTGTGCACAACACACACCAACACGCACTCACACGCACGCAAGCACAGCTTACGCAGGATGCCCGCTTTACGCATAGCACACACACACACAACCCAACACACACAAGCGCACACAGGACGTCACAACAACACACCACACAATAGTAAGGTAACTCACTGTGCCACGAGGATCCTGAATCATGTAGAGAACATAGTAAGGTAACTTACTGTGTTTGAGGATGTCCCCTTTAATCATAGTAATAGTAAGGTAACTTACTGTGTTTGAGGATGTCCCCTTTAGTCATAGTAATAGTAAGGTAACTTACTGTGTTTGAGGATGTCCCCTTTACTCATAGTAATAGTAAGGTAACCTATTACTGTGTTTGAGGATGGTCCCTTTAGTCATAGTAATAGTAAGGTAACTTACTGTGTTTGAGGATGTCCCCTTTACTCATAGTAATAGTAAGGTAACTTACTGTGTTTGAGGATGTTCCCTTTACTCATAGTAATAGTAAGGTAACTTACTGTGTTTGAGGATGTCCCCTTTACTCATAGTAATAGTAAGGTAACTTACTGTGTTTGAGGATGTCCCCTTTACTCATAGTAATAGTAAGGTAACTTACTGTGTTTGAGGATGTCCCCTTTACTCATAGTAATAGTAAGGTAACTTACTGTGTTTGAGGATGTCCCCTTTACTTATAGTAATAGTAAGGTAACTTACTGTGTTTGAGGATGTCCCCTTTACTCATAGTAATAGTAAGGTAACTTACTGTGTTTGAGGATGTCCCCTTTACTCATAGTAATAGTAAGGTAACTTACTGTGTTTGAGGATGTCCCCTTTACTCATAGTAATAGTAAGGTAACTTACTGTGTTTGAGGATGTTCCCTTTACTCATAGTAATAGTAAGGTAACTTACTGTGTTTGAGGATGTCCCCTTTACTCATAGTAATAGTAAGGTAACTTACTGTGTTTGAGGATGTCCCCTTTACTCATAGTAATAGTAAGGTAACTTACTGTGTTTGAGGATGTCCCCTTTACTCATAGTAATAGTAAGGTAACTTACTGTGTTTGAGGATGTCCCCTTTACTTATAGTAATAGTAAGGTAACTTACTGTGTTTGAGGATGTCCCCTTTACTCATAGTAATAGTAAGGTAACTTACTGTGTTTGAGGATGTCCCCTTTACTCATAGTAATAGTAAGGTAACTTACTGTGTTTGAGGATGTCCCCTTTACTCATAGTAATAGTAAGGTAACTTACTGTGTTTGAGGATGTTCCCTTTACTCATAGTAATAGTAAGGCAACTTACTGTGTTTGAGGATGTCCCCTTTACTCATAGTAATAGTAAGGTAACTTACTGTGTTTGAGGATGTTCCCTTTACTCATAGTAATAGTAAGGTAACTTACTGTGTTTGAGGATGTCCCCTTTAGTCATAGTAATAGTAAGGTAACTTACTGTGTTTGAGGATGTCCCCTTTACTTATAGTAATAGTAAGGTAACTTACTGTGTTTGAGGATGTCCCCTTTACTCATAGTAATAGTAAGGTAACTTACTGTGTTTGAGGATGTTCCCTTTACTCATAGTAATAGTAAGGTAACTTACTGTGTTTGAGGATGTCCCCTTTACTCATAGTAATAGTAAGGTAACTTACTGTGTTTGAGGATGTTCCCTTTACTCATGCCCAACTTCTCATCAGGCTCACGCGGCTTCAGGCTTCGGACGTCTTCCGGAAGTATATCGTACATTCCATTGTAACCAATCTGTTCACCACGAACCACCACAACATCAGTTTTGACACAAAACAGCTGCAGGTACAAATCTACAAGAATAGGTATATGCCTTTTGTGTTTTAATTATTTGCTCACTGCAAATGTTACTGCAAATAGCATCATAAAATCAAACTGACGGTTGTGGATACTCAACGGAAGAACAAATTAAACCCATAACACTAATGCACAAAATTATCAGAATGACCTTTCATTAACCCTTTCACTGCCAAAGTCGCATTTTAGCACCACGGTGATTTAACACCCATGTCACTAAAAGGCATCAAATTGGGGTCTATTATCCAAAAACCCTATTATCTTAGTTTTGGGAAGTAAGGATATACCCTATTTTATATATGTCACAGAAGAATCCCCAATACTGCAGATGGATTTTGTTCTCTACCCAGGTAAACTTAATGGAAACTTTTGGCTGAAATATGGCTGGCGGTGAAATTTCTTCTCTGGCCTACTTGAGGCCCTTTCTTCCGGCAAGAGTGGTTGAGCCTCCCCGGTTCCGTGACAAAATAATCAACGTGATGATTGTGGCCACAAATGAACGCTAAACCAAATGCAATGAAAACAATATATACCCCAAACTAACAAAACAATTTTTATATGCCACGAATACATTATATCTTTACTACGAAATAAATACAATAACACAAGTGGAGAGTTAGCTTAAACGTTGAAGCTTTCGCCTTGTATGGCAGATTGTTAGTAATGCACTACGCTACAAAATGTTAAACAAAGCAAAACAAGTCAGCTACAGTAAACAGGAAAATATCCTTATTCGTTTCTATTAAAAGTAAGATTTGATAATGAATTACATTGATTGGATCATTTGATGTATGTACAAAGAAGGTAAAAATAAAAATAAAAAAAGCAATACTTTTGGGCCATTTTTCTAATCTTTCTGTCTGACCTATACCTTTGTTTACTTCCACAGTATATGTTACTTTGTATTTTTTTTCTTCTGTTTCCTGATCCCTTTCATTGCCACTGTCGCCTCTTGGCACCACAATGATTTAACACCCATGTCACTGAAAGGCATCACATGAGGGTCTGCTATCCAGTGACCTTATGTTCTTTAGTTTAGGAAGTAAGGATACGTCCTTTTTTATGCATGTCACAGAGGAATCCCCAATATTGCAGACATAATCTTTTCTCTACCCAGGTAAGTTTAATGGAAAGTTTTGGCTGAAAAATGGCTGGCGTTGAAAGGGTTTTAAGGCAAGCAGCATTGTCAAAGTGATTTATGTTTTAAATTAAGTTCTTTTTCATGAGGCAATCAGTTCTAATCGAAAAGGTTCAGCGAAGAGCAACTACTTCAGTACATGGTAGACAAAACAGGACAGATGGGAATGTCTTCAATTTCATTCTATGAAGCCAAGAAGAATCAGGGAAGACTTAATTCAAGCACATAAGATTTTCAATCATATGGATGACCTACGTGTACATGATCTTTTCACATTACCATATTATAACTTGGCCAGCAAATAGTGCTATTGAAATGTTTATAGAATATAACCGTACATTTAGTAACAAAGGACATTTCTGTTTTAGTAACTGAGTTGCTTCATCATGGAACATACTCTACCTACTTATATCAACTGAATACAACATATTAGTATATAGTGATCTAATTAACACTTGTCTTTTGATTGACATGAGATACGACTAAAGCGAATAAGATCGACTCGACACTAAAGATTGAGCCAGCACAATTTGACCTTCTGTGACCCTAACAAATCATGTAATATGATGGGACATTAAACGGGTCAATCAGGGATAGTGCAAGTCACAAGTCACTAATTTCTTGAGTCGTGACATTTAACATCTTACGTCAATTTTAGTGCAGGTCACAAGTCCCTCATTTCACGAGTCATTAAATCTACGACCTTAAGTCAATTCTTAGTGCAAGTCACAAGTGACTGATTTCCTGAGTCATGAGATTCATCATCTTAAGTCAATTTTCAGTGCAAGTCCCAAGTCCCTAATTTCCTAAATCATGAAATTCATCATCTTATGCCACTTTTTAGTGCAAGTCACAAGATCCTAATTTCCTGAATCATAAGAATTATCATCTTACGTCAATGCTTAGTGCAGGTCACAAGTCCCTAATTTTCTGAGTCATGAGATTTTCATCTTACGTCAATTTTTATTTAGTGCACGTCACAAGTCCCTAATTTTCTTGAGTCATGCAGATTTTCATATTATAGTGCAAGTCACAAGTCCCTAATTTCCTGAGTCATTAGATCTATTATCTTACGTCAAGTTTTCCGCGTCGCCTGGCCTCAGCGTCACTGTTAGCTTTCCTGTGCTTGGCCTTTTTAGCTTCTTCTTCTTCACGCTTTTCTTCTTGAGTTATTTCCGTCCGTAAGTCTTCTTCTTCTTCTTCTACTTCTTTTTCTTCTTCTTCTTCTTCTTCTTCCTCCTCCTTTATTTCTTCTTCATTTTCTTTTTCTGCTTCTGTTTGTCTGCAGGTCATTTCGTCGTCCTCTTCATCATCTGTAAAAAAAGAAGAAAAAGAAAAGAAAGACAGAAGTGATTATTTGCAGATAGTGAAGCAAGTATCTGATACTGTTTAGTGTGTGTGCAAGTCCATGTGTGTGTTGTGTGTGGTGGGGGTGGAGCTTGAGGGGTTAATCGCGGTAGGGCACGGAAGATGAGGGGTTACACTGTAGTAGATCTTATAATTTAACTAGAGCGTTAAGACGCTAAATCACCAACAGCGCGGCAGCGTTATTCGGCTCCGGTGACCTTTACCTTTGACCCATAACCTTCATTATCGAACTTGGCCTAGATCTTCCTACTACCTACCCGCATGCAAAATTTGAGCACCCTAAGTCCATCCGTTCAAACGCTAGAGAGGATATATACAAACATACAAACACCACCTCAGACACGAGTGAAAACATTACCAATCCGCTCTCTACGATCACGGTTGGTAACCAGAAACCGTACTCTTCTTTGCCTCTTTGCAGTTGTTTCGTGCACTATTTTAGGTATCACACGTCACCCAACCCTGTGAATTCAAACTGTCTGTTTTCCACTGTCCCGTCAGTCGGTTTAAACAAATCTTTATTCATCAGTTCAGTTACGTTGCTTCTGTATGGCTCACAAACAGTACATTTAATAATAATAATAATAATAAGCATTTATAGCGCATAATCGTAAAAAAGCCCCAAGCGCTTACAATAATAAATGAATAAACCAGCAAGCAATATAAATAAAGAAATGACAAAAATATGTGATACACACGCGCGCGCGCGCACACACGCACGCACTAAACACAGACACACGCACGCACTAAACACACACACAAACACACACACGAACGTACCACACGCGCACACACACGCACACACGCACACACACACGCAACACACACGCACATGCTACACGCGCATGCACACACACACACACACACACACGCAACACACACGCACATGCTACACGCATGCACACAAACACACGCGGATGGAAGGGGCACAATACTTTGAAAAGAAATACATTTAACACACATTAAAACATGCACTGATATAAAAACTATTATCATAAATATCTTGAATATTTTAACCTATTCTTTTTATCCAAGCCTTTTCCAAAGGGAAGCATAATATTGCTTGCATTAAAAAATATTCTGTCAAAATCCACATTATCGCCCGTTGGAGAAGATAATCTGAGGATTAAAGAGCCGCCTGGGTCTAGTTTCTCAAGGGCGGACGCTCGTAGCAGTTCGCGCAAATCGGTGAAAACGGTCCAAAGAAACACCTTCGTTTGCTGATAGTTTGACTAACCTTTTTTCTTCCTCGATACCAACCACTCGACCACTCGGCGAACTATCACGTGACTTGCACGGGGTTAATACATTTCTTGTTGTTGATTGGCCCATTAAGGTTTGATTAAAAGAAAAACATGTTGACCATTCACATAAGAGCCTGTCATATTTGTTTCACAAACGTTTTCTAAACTCGTTTTTTAAACCAATTTTGGTATAACAGTAATGTGCGCGAATAGCGACCTCTGGTTAAACTATTCCCAGTTGGGCTCTTTTCTGTCATCACGTGATGTCCCTTACGGGCGAAAATATGGATGTAGTTAACATTTTATTATTTCAAAAGATGTTTTTGAAAACAAATGAAAGAAAAAAGAACTTCTGGTTACTCCACCTTGTTTTCTCTTCCCCTTGACCTCGCTAAGCCACGCGCTTCCCATTGCACTCGCCATGCTGACTGTATCTTGTTTTCTCTTCCCCTTGACCTCGCTAAGCCACGCGCTTCCCATTGACCTCGCCATGCTGACTGTATCTTGTTTTCTCTTCCCCTTGACCTCGTTAAGCCACGCGCTTCCCATTGCCCTCGCCATGCTGACTGTACCTTGTTTTCTCTTCCCCTTGACCTCGTTAAGCCACGCGCTTCCCATTGCCCTCGCCATGCTGCCTGTACCTTGTTTTCTCTTCCCCTTGACCTCGTTAAGCCACGCGCTTCCCATTGCCCTCGCCATGCTGACTGTACCTTGTTTTCTCTTCCCCTTGACCTCGTTAAGCCACGCGCTTCCCATTGCCCTCGCCATGCTGACTGTACCTTGTTTTCTCTTCCCCTTGACCTCGTTAAGCCACGCGCTTCCCATTGCACTCGCCATGCTGACTGTACCTTGTTTTCTCTTCCCCTTGACCTCTAAGCCACGCGCTTCCCATTGCACTCGCCATGCTGACTGCTTGTTTTCTCTTCCCCTTGACCTCGTTAAGCCACGCGCTTCCCATTGCACTCGCCATGCTGACTGTATCTCTGTTCCTGTTTCTGCACACAGAAGAATTCAACACATTGTTCAGTTTACATTACATCAAGGTCACATGTCGCCATGCTGACTGTATCTCTGTTCCTGTTTCTGTTTCTGCACACAGGAGAATTCAACACAGCGTTCAGTTTACATTACATCAAGGTCACATGTCGCCATGCTGACTGTATCTCTGTTCCTGTTCCTGTTTCTGCACACAGGAGAATTCAACACAGCGTTCAGTTTACATTACATCAAGGTCACATGTCGCCATGCTGACTGTATCTCTGTTCCTGTTTCTGCACATAGGAGAATTCAACACAGCGTTCAGTTTACATTACATCAAGGTCACATGTCGCCATGCTGACTGTATCTCTGTTCCTGTTCCTGTTTCTGCACATAGGAGAATTCAACACAGCGTTCAGTTTACATTACATCAAGGTCACATGTCGCCATGCTGCCTGTATCTCTGTTCCTGTTTCTGCACATAGGAGAATTCAACACAGTGTTCAGTTTACATTACATCAAGGTCACATGTCGCCATGCTGACTGTATCTCTGTTCCTGTTTCTGTGCACAGGAGAATTCAACACATTGTTCAGTTTACATTACATCAAGGTCACATGTGCCCTTGATGTAATGTAAACTGAACGCTGTGTTGAATTCTCCTATGTGCAGAAACAGGAACAGGAACAGAGGTACAGTCAGCATGGTCACATGTGCCCTTGATGTAATGTAAACTGAACAATGTGTTGAATTCTCCTGTGTGCAGAAACAGGAACAGAGATACAGACAGCATGGCGACATGTGACCTTGATGGAAAAATAGTATTATTTTAACAACACCTTAATGCACCAATCGACAACAAGAAATGCATTAATACCCTACAAATCACTTGATAGTTTCGGATAGTTCGCCACGTGCTCGGTTATTGTGAAGAACAAAACGTTACGCGAACTGTCGGCAATCGAAGGGCGTTTCTTATACCGTTTTTGCCGATTTCAGCGAACGCTACGTAACGTTAGCCCCTGTGAAACGGACCCCAGGCAAAGCTTGTTACTTCCTCCCTCCCATCTCAACAACATATCATTTCTTAGATTCTAGTTAGGGATTAGGGGGGCATATATCAAAGTAGTGGTTAATGAAGGGTGGGAGCTGTGCCAGTCGGGGCGTGCCCCAGAGGAACGCTACAGTAGCCGGATTGGTCTTGTCTGGATACAGCGAAAAAAGGTCTATGAACCAATAAATATTTTTTTAACTAAAAAACCCTGTAGGACTCACTTAACCCTTTCACTGCCAATGTCGCATTTTTAAACCACAATGATTTAACACCCATGTCGTTAAAACCCTTGAAATCACGGCCTATTTCAATGACATTGTGTTCCTAAATTTGGGCAGAAAGGATTGACCCTATTCTAAATGTGTTACAGAGAAATCACACAATATTTCAGATGAAATCTTTTCTGTAGCCAAGTAAGTTTAATGGACATTTTTGGCTCAAAGATTGCTGGCGGTGAAAGGGTTAAGGGGTGATAAACAATACAAACATCATTCCCCCGTAGGACTCACTTAAGGGGTGATAAACAATACAAACATCTGTCCTCCGTATGACTCACTTAAGGGGTGATAAACAATACAAACATCCTGTCCCTTGTAGGACTCACTTAAGGGGTGATAAACAATACAAACATCCTGTCCCCTGTAGGACTCACTTAAGGGGTCATAAACAATACAAACATCCTGTCCCCCGTAGGACTCACTTAAGGGGTCATAAACAATACAAACATCCTGTCCCCCGTAGGACTCACTTAAGGGGTGATAAACAATACAAACATCCTGTCCCCCGTAGGACTCACTTAAGGGGTGATAAACAATACAAACATCCTGTCCTCCGTAGGACTCACTTAAGGGGTGATAAACAATACAAACATCATGTCCTCCGTAGGACTCACTTAAGGGGTGATAAACAATACAAACATCCTGTCCCTCCGTAGGACTCACTTAAGGGGTGATAAACAATACAAACATCATGTCCTCCGTAGGACTCACTTAAGGGGTGATAAACAATACAAACATCCTGTCCCCCGTAGGACTCACTTAAGGGGTGATAAACAATACAAACATCATGTCCTCCGTAGGACTCACTTAAGGGGTGATAAACAATACAAACATCCTGTCCTCCGTATGACTCACTTAAGGGGTGATAAACAATACAAACATCCTGTCCCATGTAGGACTCACTTAAGGGGTGAAAAACAATAGAAACATCCTGTCCCCTGTAGGACTCACTTAAGGGGTGATAAACAATACAAACATCCTGTCCCCTGTAGGACTCACTTAAGGGGTGATAAACAATACAAACATCATGTCCTCCGTAGGACTCACTTAAGGGGTGATAAACAATACAAACATCCTGTCCCCCGTAGGACTCACTTAAGGGGTGATAAACAATGCAAACATCCTGTCCTCCGTATGACTCACTTAAGGGGTGATAAACAATACAAACATCCTGTCCCATGTAGGACTCACTTAAGGGGTGATAAACAATACAAACATCCTGTCCCCTGTAGGACTCACTTAAGGGGTTATAAACAATACAAACATCCTGTCCCCCGTAGGACTCACTTAAGGGGTGATAAACAATACAAACATCCTGTCCCCCGTAGGACTCACTTAAGGGGTGATAAACAATACAAACATCCTGTCCCCCGTAGGACTCACTTAAGGGGTGATAAACAATACAAACATCCTGTCCTCCGTAGGACTCACTTAAGGGGTGATAAACAATACAAACATCCTGTCCCCCGTAGGACTCACTTAAGGGGTGATAAACAATACAAACATCCTGTCCCCCGTAGGACTCACTTAAGGGGTGATAAACAATACAAACATCCTGTCCCCCGTAGGACTCACTTAAGGGGTGATAAACAATACAAACATCCTGTCCCCTGTAGGACTCACTTAAGGGGTGATAAACAATACAAACATCCTGTCCTCCGTATGACTCACTTAAGGGGTGATAAACAATACAAACATCCTGTCCCCCGTAGGACTCACTTAAGGGGTGATAAACAATACAAACATCATGTCCCCTGTAGGACTCACTTAAGGGGTGATAAACAATACAAACATCCTGTCCCCTGTAGGACTCACTTAAGGGGTGATAAACAATGCAAACATCCTGTCCTCCGTATGACTCACTTAAGGGGTGATAAACAATGCAAACATCCTGTCCTCCGTATGACTCACTTAAGGGGTGATAAACAATACAAACATCCTGTCCCATGTAGGACTCACTTAAGGGGTGATAAACAATACAAACATCCTGTCCCCTGTAGGACTCACTTAAGGGGTGATAAACAATACAAACATCCTGTCCCCTGTAGGACTCACTTAAGGGGTGATAAACAATACAAACATCCTGTCCCCTGTAGGACTCACTTAAGGGGTGATAAACAATACAAACATCATGTCCCCCGTAGGACTCACTTAAGGGGTGATAAACAATACAAACATCCTGTCCCCCGTAGGACTCACTTAAGGGGTGATAAACAATACAAACATCCTGTCCCCCGTAGGACTCACTTAAGGGGTGATAAACAATACAAACATCCTGTCCCATGTAGGACTCACTTAAGGGGTGATAAACAATACAAACATCCTGTCCCCTGTAGGACTCACTTAAGGGGTGATAAACAATACAAACATCATGTCCCCTGTAGGACTCACTTAAGGGGTGATAAACAATACAAACATCATGTCCCCCGTAGGACTCACTTAAGGGGTGATAAACAATACAAACATCATGTCCCCCGTATGACTCACTTAAGGGGTGATAAACAATACAAACATCCTGTCCCCCGTAGGACTCACTTAAGGGGTGATAAACAATACAAACATCCTGTCCCCCGTAGGACTCACTTAAGGGGTGATAAACAATACAAACATCCTGTCCCCCGTAGGACTCACTTAAGGGGTGATAAACAATACAAACATCCTGTCCCCTGTAGGACTCACTTAAGGGGTGATAAACAATACAAACATCCTGTCCCCCGTAGGACTCACTTAAGGGGTGATAAACAATGCAAACATCCTGTCCTCCGTATGACTCACTTAAGGGGTGATAAACAATACAAACATCCTGTCCCCCGTAGGACTCACTTAAGGGGTGATAAACAATACAAACATCCTGTCCCCTGTAGGACTCACTTAAGGGGTGATAAACAATACAAACATCCTGTCCCCTGTAGGACTCACTTAAGGGGTGATAAACAATACAAACATCCTGTCCCCCGTAGGACTCACTTAAGGGGTGATAAACAATACAAACATCCTGTCCCCTGTAGGACTCACTTAAGGGGTGATAAACAATACAAACATCCTGTCCCCTGTAGGACTCACTTAAGGGGTGATAAACAATACAAACATCCTGTCCCCTGTAGGACTCACTTAAGGGGTGATAAACAATACAAACATCCTGTCCCCCGTAGGACTCACTTAAGGGGTGATAAACAATACAAACATCCTGTCCTCCGTATGACTCACTTAAGGGGTGATAAACAATACAAACATCCTGTCCCCTGTAGGACTCACTTAAGGGGTGATAAACAATACAAACATCCTGTCCCCTGTAGGACTCACTTAAGGGGTGATAAACAATACAAACATCCTGTCCCCTGTAGGACTCACTTAAGGGGTGATAAACAATACAAACATCCTGTCCCCTGTAGGACTCACTTAAGGGGTGATAAACAATACAAACATCATGTCCCCCGTAGGACTCACTTAAGGGGTGATAAACAATACAAACATCCTGTCCTCCGTATGACTCACTTAAGGGGTGATAAACAATACAAACATCCTGTCCCCCGTATGACTCACTTAAGGGGTGATAAACAATACAAACATCCTGTCCCCTGTAGGACTCACTTAAGGGGTGATAAACAATACAAACATCCTGTCCCCTGTAGGACTCACTTAAGGGGTGATAAACAATACAAACATCCTGTCCCCTGTAGGACTCACTTAAGGGGTGATAAACAATACAAACATCCTGTCCCCTGTAGGACTCACTTAAGGGGTGATAAACAATACAAACATCCTGTCCCCCGTAGGACTCACTTAAGGGGTGATAAACAATACAAACATCCTGTCCCCCGTAGGACTCACTTAAGGGGTGATAAACAATACAAACATCATGTCCCCTGTAGGACTCACTTAAGGGGTGATAAACAATACAAACATCATGTCCCCCGTAGGACTCACTTAAGGGGTGATAAACAATACAAACATCATGTCCCCCGTAGGACTCACTTAAGGGGTGATAAACAATACAAACATCCTGTCCCCCGTAGGACTCACTTAAGGGGTGATAAACAATACAAACATCCTGTCCCCTGTAGGACTCACTTAAGGGGTGATAAACAATACAAACATCCTGTCCCCTGTAGGACTCACTTAAGGGGTGATAAACAATACAAACATCCTGTCCCCTGTAGGACTCACTTAAGGGGTGATAAACAATACAAACATCCTGTCCCCTGTAGGACTCACTTAAGGGGTGATAAACAATACAAACATCCTGTCCTCCGTAGGACTCACTTAAGGGGTGATAAACAATACAAACATCATGTCCTCCGTAGGACTCACTTAAGGGGTGATAAACAATACAAACATCCTGTCCCCTGTAGGACTCACTTAAGGGGTGATAAACAATACAAACATCCTGTCCCCCGTAGGACTCACTTAAGGGGTGATAAACAATACAAACATCCTGTCCTTCGTAGGACTCACTTAAGGGGTGATAAACAATACAAACATCCTGTCCCCTGTAAGACTCACTTAAGGGGTGAAAAACAATAGAAACATCCTGTCCCCTGTAGGACTCACTTAAGGGGTGATAAACAATACAAACATCCTGTCCCCTGTATGACTCACTTAAGGGGTGATAAACAATACAAACATCCTGTCCTCGGTAGGACTCACTTAAGGGGTGATAAACAATACAAACATCCTGTCCCCCGTAGGACTCACTTAAGGGGTGATAAACAATACAAACATCCTGTCCTCCGTACATCAAGGTCACATGTCATCATGCTGACTGTATCTCTGTTCCTGTTCCTGTTTCTGTACACAGGAGAATTCAACACATTGTTCAGTTTACATTACATCAAGGTCACATGTCGCCATGCTGTCTGTATCTCTGTTCCTGTTTCTGTACACAGGAGAATTCAACACAGCGTTCAGTTTACATTACATCAAGTTCACATGTCGCCATGCTGTTTGTATCTTGTTCCTGTTTCTGTGCATATAATTCAACACATGGTTCAGTTTACATTACATCAAGGTCACATGTGCCCTTGATGTAATGTAAACTGAACCATGTGTTGAATTCTCATGTGTGCAGAAACAAGAACAGAGACAGGGACAGCATGGCGACATGTGACCTTGA
>CM065692.1:4411581-4414642 GCA_017654935.2 Phymorhynchus buccinoides
GAGAGAGTGTGTGTGTGTTGATGCCTTGTTCAACTGATTGTAGTTTGCATTGTGTTTTTTGGGTGGGGTGAGTGGTGGTGATGGTAACGGTGTGTGTGTGTGTGTGTGTGTGTGTGTGTGTGTGTGTGTGTGTGTGTGTGTGTGTGTGTGTGTGTGTGTGTGTGTGTATGTATGTGCGTGTATGTGTGGGTGGGGTGTGTATGTGTATGCCTATTTGCATATGCGTGAGCGATTATTTCGTTTTGTTGTTGAATTTGTTGCTTTTAATTTTTGTTGTTGTTAAGCGCATAGAGCTCCACATTGGTGGAGGAATGCGCTATATAAATGATTCACTATTATTATTATTATTATTATTATTATTATTATTATTATTATAATCAGATACGTAAAAAAGAGAAGAAGAAAGAAGAAAAACAGGAGATAGGGGAATTTCGGAACATAAGAGAAATGGGGGAGAGGGAGGGGGAGCATTGAAACAAAAGGGGAGAAGAAGAAGAAAAACAAAATAGGATAAAGACTAACAATCCATAAGAAATTGTCACGGAAACGAATTAATGCGTGCAAGCGTGAACGCGCACGCACACACATACACTCACACACACACACACACACACACACACACACACACACACACATACACACACACACACGACACACACACACATACACACACACACACACACACACACACACGCAACACGCACGCACACGCACACACACACACACATGTACATTTGCGTGCACACTCTCACAAACACTCACACGCTTCCACACCTCACCTCCTATCATCATCCGTAATATACATACACAAGCATAAATAAATAAATGAATAAATCAATCAATAAAATCTTAATGCTCATGCACATACACATACACATGTGTAGCTGCACGCACCCATACTTACATGCAAACAAGCTCACGTCTTCACAGGCACATTAACGCACACACAATCACCAACACACACTCACACACACACACACACACACACATACACACACACACACGCACGCACACACACACACACACACGCACACGCACGCACGCGCACGCACGCACACACACACACACACACACACACACACACACTTATACATCCATGCTCGCTCATGTGCATTTGTACATAATCTCTCTTTCTCCTCCTCTTTATTTTTCTCTTTCACACACACACACACACACACACACACACACACACACACACACACACACATATATATATATAATGGTGTGGTTGTTTTTTCTTCTTCAATTCTTGTACGTTTATATTATACTTGGAAGAAGGAAAGCGCATCAGTCTACCTGATCCAGGCACACCTCTCTACATTCCTCCTCACCGGGAGTATGTTGGTGTTTACTACGATTTCTATGACCTCCCTTATTGAATCCTTCACTGGATCCACCAACATGGCATCCCATCTCTTCTACTCTCTTCGAGGGATTGTAATTTTAGAACATTATTATTTTTGTTATTTTACACAAGATTTTTGCCATTTCTTTTGAATTAAGTGCTGGTTTGCTTTTATTGTGGACTTTCAATCTAGTGCAAAGAGGACAACCTTTCTCTTGTAGGAAGTCTTCTAGCTCAGTTTGAATGTTCACTGTGGACATTCTTTGCAGGCCGATATGCAGACTGAAGAGTCTTTCTCAAAGACGAAACAGCTGTCTTTGCATAGGCATTGTCTATCTCCCCCATTGGGAGAAAAAGTAAATCAGCACATTATTTTCTTTTATTCTTTTCAGAACACAGAATAAATTGTAAAGTTAAAATTAAAGCTATTCAGTTTCTTTCTTAGGTTCACAAACTTAAATATTGGACACAAAAAAAGTTTTATTCAAGCAAACTATATATATATAAGAGGAAAGTTTAATGGTGTGGTTGTTTTTTTTCTTCTTCAATTCTTGTACGTTTATATATATATATATATATATATATATATACACATACACACACACACACACGCGCACATCAGCGCGTGAATGTCTGATGATCAGCATAAGTTTCACACTCGGTAATGGACTCGTTGTTGCTTTGCCATCACAAGATCCTTCCTGAAATTGAGACCACTGAAGACAGTCCCTAGGTTTGCTTGCCAGTACAGCTCTCGATCCAGGAGTCTGTCCTCAGTGGCCACAGTCTCCACAGGAAAGATCTTGAGAAAGCAAAGGTTGGCGTCGTTTGGGTGGCTTGCTGACGCCACGTTTTGGGCCACTTTGCATTTAGTGGTCTTTTTTAACTTGATGTCACTTTTGTGATTAGCCCATCGAAGCTTGAGGCTGATGGTTGAGCCCACATAGAGTGACTCAGGGTGGAGCTCACACAACAAAACATACACCACGTTTTTTGTAGTGCATGTCAGATGTTGCCTGATGGTCCACCGACGGTTGTCCCAGAGATGGTGGCAGTGTCCTGGGAATGCGCGCAGGTGTCGCACCGTCGAGTGCACCTCCAAAAGCCAGGTGGTTCTGTGGTCCCCAAGGTTGCTGTACGGGAAGGTACTGAGGGTTTGTAACTTTCTCCAATGTTCTTTCTTCGTCTATCTGCTGCGATCAACATCCTCCTTGGGAATATTTTCTCATTCTTTGGGTTGGAGTGGAGCAGATGGAGGTGCTTTCTGATGATTTGACATTTTGGTGGAAGACGAGGGTCGAATTTCGTCACCCACGCAATTTTCTTCCCTTTTCTTTTCTTGTTATGTTCCAGAAGACTTTGTCTGTCTCGCGATGCTCCCACCCGCAGACCCTTCAAAGCCCTGCTATGGTCCCAACCTGAGAGCGCAAGGTACTTGGCATACTCCTGCAGACGATTGTTGAGGAATTCCTCCTCACTACAGATCATCCGTAGCCTCGTACCAATCCCTGTGGTCATGGCTTTGAAGACTGAGGGAGGATGGCAAGATGTTGGTGGAAGATAGCTGTTTGAGTTTTTTGAAAAGACGTCTGTTGTTATCTTCCCCTCTTTCAGGGTCACTTTGACGTCGAGGTACTCTACCTCAGTCCCATTGGATACTGTCCATTTGATGGAGGGAGGATGTAGATTCTGGAGATGGGAGGTTAGGCCATCTAC
>CM065692.1:4415142-4432642 GCA_017654935.2 Phymorhynchus buccinoides
TACTCTATGTGTTGTGTGTGTGTGTGTGTGTGTGGGGTGTGTTGTGTGTGTGTTGTGTTTGTGTGTGTGTGAGCGTGTGCGTGTGCGGCGCGCCCCTAGCATTCTAATGCTGTGTGTTTTCATGCTGAATCTGCCATCAGAGACAGGCTACCGCTACCAGACCCCCGACACCCATCTGCAACTGGACGACCCGAAGGGACCTTCCTATAGTCCTGACGGCCAAAGAGAGTTCTTGTAAACGACCCATACCACGAGAAGAGACGACCTCCCGGCAAAATGTCACTGTTCAGCCTCGCTACAGGCATCTTCGCCAAATTGCAAAGAAACTGTCTGTTCTTCAGGAAACAAGAAAAGGACGTTCCTACCTTACTACCCTTCTGCAAGATACAAAGAAAATGGCCACATTGCCGTGCCGCGGATGTGACGCAAAGTATCCGTTAAATGCCGGTTAGTATAGCGACGGGGCAATTTGTAGTTTAAACAACCCCCACCCCCTTCAATGGTTCGCAAATACGTTCCTGGCAAGACACATTTTTTCTGTTTTCCAGAACGGGATAGGGGTACGATCGCCTAGTTAGAAATTAGAAAAAACAAAACGCACAAAAAGCACAGCGTTACTTTAGGAAGTCGTAATTTATGCGTAGGGTGGGTGTGTAGCTACGTGTCCGGCGGTTTTGTTTTAATTGACGTCAAACGGATTTTCGAAACTTTTAACGCCTTATCAAACTATCAGTTTGTCAAAAACAACCAAAAAAGGTTTTTATGCATTTGGTTACTATTTTTATTTTTAAAGAATATTTCGTGCTAGGCCCAAATGATTAAACACACGACGTCCACTTTCTCTCAGCCGACAAACGAATAGTCTGATCGGGATTTAGGTTTGACTACTAACGGTCGTTGATCTCTTTGCTGTTGATGAACAATATCTGTTCGCTATGACCTGTTAAGATAACTTCCCTACAAGGAGTGTTTTTCAACATTGTTTGAACGTTGGATCACGACCATAGTTTAGAAAACTCATCTAGGAAAAGGTGTATTGTGGAAAAACTCTCGTCTCTTCTCTCTCTCTCATCTCTCAGCTCTCTCCTCTCTCTCTCCCTCTCTCTCTCCTCTCTCTCTGCTCTTTTTTGCCCATAAGCTTTTAAGTTAAGAAAAAAACTGAACGAAAGGGCAGCTAAAATCTATGTTTACCGTTTAAGCCTTCCTTGTAGACCTTTGTTAACGTATTCCTTTTTTTTTTCTCATGTCGGATTTTAATTGTTATGTTTGAAGAAAATAATATTTTTGGATGAATTTTTTTACTTTATGCGTTGCACATCCCAGAACCATCATCAACCCACCCGCCAAATCCACACCTACACACACACACCACACACACACACACACTGGACTGACTGGAACCATGTAGTGTCAATTAACTATAAAAATTTGTACTGACACACACACCACTCTCTTCACACACACACACACACACAACACACACACCACACCACACACGCCACACACACCCACCACCACAACACTGGACTGGACTGGAACCAATGTATTGTCAGATAACTATAAAGTTGTACTGACACATACACCACTCTCCACACACACACACCACACCACACACACGCGCGCGCGGCTGCGCTCGCGCGCGCGACAGTGATCAACTTCTAACTGTAGAAAGATCAAATTACGTTCAGCACCATTCTATTTGTTTACATGTTTTCTTTAGAGCAACGACGTGGAACTATGCTAATGTGTGCGCTGTGCTGCAGACACAGAGCATGGAAAATCGTGCGTAAGGTGATGTGTGTTTTGCGCGTGTGTTGTGTTTGTGCAGTCGTGTGCATGTGTTGCCATGAATCGTGGCGTGCATGAGTGTGCCTACGTCTGTGTCCCTGCCAGTCCTAGCCAGTCTGCTTCTTGCTTTGTGTTTCTGTTTGTCTATTCTTTCTGCTCTCTGTCTTTTTTTTTCGCATAGTTGAACGCGAGCGGACACGTGTGTGTGAGTGTTGCGTTGTTGTTGTTGTTGTTGTTGTGTTGTGGTGTCAGTCACGTCAAGTCATGTTAAATCAAGATTTACATTTATGGAAGGCCTAACAGCATAGCTGACCACTTTTTTTTCCCCATCCCGCCCTCTTAACAAATACAAACATCATCAAAAAGAAATGAAAAAAAATAATAATTATAGACACAAACATAGATAACATTACACAATATATAATACACGAATATTAAAAACATCGTAAAAGAGAGAGGAGGAGGGAGGGAGGTGGATAGAGTAGAAGAGAGAAGAGGGAGTAGAGAGGGATAGAACGCTTGGGGGGGGGGGGGGGGGGGGGGGGCACGGACATAACACACACACCACACACGCACACACCATGCCAACACACGCACGCGAGCACCTTCATATGTGTGTGGTGAGTGTACCAATAGATAAGCATCCGGAGCATATTATCGGTGTCACATTTCAACCGGACAGAAGGTACTTTGTCTAGGGCCAGAGTAGGCGATGGACGAGCTGCAGTTGTAGCGTACGGATATCACTGAGAGTCTTGTGTTTCCCACGTTCACAGTTTTGTACGTTCACAACACTCACTAAGTTACTGGTAGATTTGTTTTCCTTCGCGATCAGAGATTTGACTGCTCCGCTTCTTCCGAGGGAAGGTGCACATTTAGTAATCTTTTAGGCTGCCTTTTTGTGACTATCAAGCTAGGGGAAAGAACGGGTAAAAATCGCATGGGCGGGTAGAACCACCCCAATTATCATTAAAATAAGCAATTTCAGTCTCTTTCATTTTGTCCATGAGACGAGCGTTATGTCTGCATTCGTCTCAATGGGCAACTTGCCCTGAAATTTTTCTTTATTTCATGAGCTAATTGGGGTGGCGTCCTTACCCTCCGCATGCGTTGTACCCCGCTCCCCAATCGCTTACGCATCGTTGTAGCCTGCGTGCGCGCGCGCGCGCACACGCACGCACACGCACGCACACCCGCACGCACCCACACACAGCACCACACACGCACGCTCTCTCTCCTCTCCCTCCCTCCCTCCCTCTCTCATTTAGTCAGGTTTATAGTTCAAGGGAGTAAGCCCGTGTGGCTTATCAGTCCCAAGAGGTTACTATTCTTTTATGACTACCGCATATGCGATCTTACTATAAAGTGAGCCTTCCTTGGCGGGATGTGCAGTTAGACGTTCCACTTTCCAAGGACCCGTCTGTTTTCCATTTTAAAAACCACCAACCCTTTGATGTGACCGTGCCACCGGTTCTATGATTACAGGCGACACAACTACCAACGCCAAGCACACAAGACATGAAAAGAATGTATGATTGCAAAGGTCATGATTGGATGGACATTGTTTTATGCTGTGTCATACTGCTGAGCAAAGGTCCGCTATGCGACTGCCTGTCTCTTTGTTGCACGACATAGAAAGACCTAACTCTACACTTATTTACTAGACTCCTGACTACTTTTATATCTATTTGACTAGTTGAATTAGGCAGCTGATGTTTTCACCTGCCGTGCTGATTACAGGCAAACCTCTTCTGGTTATTGTATTAATATTGTCTTAGCTCTTATTCATTGACTGTCGACAATCTGCTACAAATCGTTCATCGAAGACCTAATTCTGTTAGTCCGACACTTATTTTCTCCTCAACACAAACTTATTGGCGATAATCGTAAAGTTGATCTATGATCAAACATTACAGTCATGTATAGTAGATTTTTTGCGGTGTTTCTAGAACTTTGTTTCTTCACCAGATATGATTTGCTGACGTATGTATCTGCATGCTTCAAATGTTCTGCTGTGGCTCTGTGTTTTGTTTTCGCTGTACAATCCTCCTGTTCATATCTGTATGCTTCAATGTTCTGCTGTGCTCTGTGTTTTGTTTCGCTGTGTACATCTCCATGTCTATCTGTCATGCTTCAAATGTTTGCTGTCTCTGTGGTTTTGTTTTGCTGTGTACTCTCATTTCGTATCTGTTTGCTTCAAATGTGCTGCTGTGCTCTGTGTTTTGTTGTCGGCTGTGTACTCCTCCATTTCGTATCTGCCTTCTTCAAATGTTCTGCTGTCTCTTGTTTTGTTCGCTGGTGTACTCTCCATTTCGTATCTCATCATACCTCAAACTTTTCTGCTGTGCTCTGTGTTTGTTGCTGTGTACACTCATTTTCGTATCTCAGCTGCATACCTCAATTGTTCTGCTGTGCTCTGTGTTTTGCTTCGATGTGTACACGTCCTCCAGTTCGTATCTGCCTGCTTCAATGTTCTGCATGATCTGTGTTTTGTTTCCGTGTACGCCTCCATTTCCCAATTATTTGTTTCAGTTCTTTAAAAACCTATTTCAGCATAAAGGAATAAACTGAATTGAAAATTGAAACTAAGTGGTGTTGCTCCATCGCCGCTCAGTCCCAAACTCCCCCACCCTCCTAGTTTGTCCGGTCCACGGAATCTGAAATCGCTGTCCAAGGTGGGAGCGAATCTATTTTAGCCGTCAGGATGCACCACCAAGCAGACACTGCCTTCTGCTGAGTCATTTCGGTGAATTTCATTGGGCCCGTTCCGGAGCTAGCATAACAAGGACACCGCCTACATATTGGCCCACGACAGACCGACAATAATTCCCTACAGTCGCGGAGCCAGCATCATTGTAGGTCCTCCTCCGAGGCACCATCACGTCTTTCCATCAAGGGTCCACCATGAGACCAGGGCATTGATGGGTGAATGAAATGAGGCCGAGTGATTTGATGATGATGATGGTGATGCTAGGGAGTTCCTTCGTTAATCTGTAGACTACTATTCTTCTTTCATATTATTGTCTCTGTGTTATCCAGGCACGTGCACTACAGAACCCCTGCATGTTGGAGCACCTCTCAGAATCGCATCCTTCAAGATTGGATGAGCTTCGACTTTACGGTTTTCAGTCTTCCTATTGATCCATAGCACGCCCTCACTCTGGGTAGGATTTGGTCCGGACCGAAAAGACCCTCTCCTCTACTGGGTTCGAACCAGCAGAGCCTCTCCATCCAGTATACGCGACTTTACCATGCGCCACAGCGACTAGTTAATTTCCACCTTTATTTATGTATACAAGATCATTCATAAATGGAATTCTAATGAAACGTTTCTTATTGACGTAGTGTGACATCAGTCATTATCATCAGCCCACTCGTTTTGATCATCATGATTTATGATGGACAACGATGTCGATGAGGGTGCCGCGATAACCCCTCTTCTGATAGCTGTTTGTGTGCGCGCACACGCACCACACACGCGCAGCACACACACACACACACACACACCACACAAACACAACTACCTATACCAACACACACCTATATCACCAGACACCTATGCACACACACACACACACCACACACAACTCACCCCACCACACCACGCACCCGCACACGCACACACGCAAACACCCACACACACCACACACACACACACACAAACACCTACACACACACACCTATACACACAGACTACCTTGTCACACACACACACACACACACACACACCACACACACAGCCCACACCACACACAACACACACACACACACACACAATGAAATTTGTTTCAATTCGACTAACCTGTTTATTGACAATAAAATCTGTGTGCATTAAACGAATTCTGTTGAATGAGACTCATGCCGCCTTTCTTTCGAGGAAAAAAAAAAGAAGAGAGAAACCAATATTGTGATAGGGGCTTTAAAGAAATGGAAACAGCGACTGCCGCACAGAAGCTGCTATGACAAATGAAGTGTCATCTACGCTTGAACGTTAACCCCAGCCCGCTATAGGCGCCGTTCTTCGGGTACTGTCGTCCAGTGGATAGTAGTTGGGATTCCACTTCATCTTCCGTGAAAAGCATCAGCTTGTTTCATATTTTCACACGAGATTTTTCTGTTCATCTTGGCAGCGTCAGGGAGTTGTCATTTGTGCCGGGGGGTCTTCTTCTTCGTTGGTGTGACGGGTCGTACAGAACGTAGGCTTGGCCCATTTCGTTTATAGCGAGGCTTCTTCGGGTCGAGCCTCTTGCACCTCTTCGGTCTCGGGTCTGGTATCCTGTAGCCTGTCTCTCTAGTTTTTTGATACACGCGCGCGTGCCTACATAGACGCATTAGAATTACAATTAAACCCATGAGCAAAACACGTACATGTACCACACACACGCACGCACGCACACACGCCGCCACACACATAGGTAGACGGGGTAAGCCATGTGTGGGTTAAGAAAGTCCCATGCCAATTATCTCATGAAAATTACAACTTGCAGTCACATTTTGCCATGAGACAGTGGTTTTGGCATGGGCTTCCTACACCCCATGGGTTTTTTACCCTTCTTTACCCCCACACCACATTTTCCCACAAACAGACGTTCACTAACACACACCCGACGACACCACACACCACACCACACACACACCCACCCGCACAATTATTATGATTGATGTTACAACATTCCCAAGAGCATCACAAAGACTCAACCATCATCGTCTTGTTCATAAATTCAAGTCTTGTGGCTTTGTATTCACAATAGTAGCATACGTGTCAGCTGCATTACCAATAATTTGAGCACATACAATACAAGCGCTACACAAAAGAACACAGTACACCCACTACATTGCAGTTGAAACAAGGCGATGCGATATAAAAAAGCAGCACATTACAGCACAGAGCACAGTACAATTCAATGTAATACACACACTTTACCACGATGCACACACGCAACACAGAGAAACGACACATTAGAATCACAACACCAACGTGAGCTGTGAAACGCCAGATAAACGCCGCGCAGGCAGCATTTTTTCGCTAACTGACCTTGACCTTGACCTTTCACCAGTACCTTCATCTTCGACTTGGCTTAGATACCCTACACACTATCCGCCTCAAGTGTCAGGCCTCTACGGTGCGCTCCATCAACGCTATCGTAAGCAGCATGGTCAGGATATTCATGCTAGCAGTCAGAAACAAACAAACAACAACTCCCTTGAAACATCGCATGGGTTTCCGCTTCGCGGCTCTGTGCACTTTAACAAGCCAGCATAAGCAATACACGAAACATGGAGGTTGACATGACATATATGTTATCAGTAAATATACGTACCAGTAACTTCGCCAATTTTCTGAAATTGTCATAATTTTTTCAAAACGATTACTGTTTCAATGAGGGATTTTGCACAGTTCCTTTTAAAAAAAATACTGTAACATCTAAGCGCGTGCATACCTTACAGTGGCGTTTGCTGTAATAACTGTGAGTCGTACGAGGAGTTCCCCTCGGTTATCGCACGGCCCCCAGTTACTCTCTCACTGTCTATGATTGTACACGATCCTTGGTCGGGTTGGGCGATCCTTTTTAGAAAGCCTACGTTCTTTCCGTCGATTTCGATACGACATTTGCCAGTTTTTGAATGAAAGTCTGAGATACATGAGGCGGGGAGGTAGTTGCTAGGGGGTTTGTGGGGAGGGGTGGGGAGGATGCGGGAGTTTTAAGTGGGAGAGGGAGTGCCAAGTAAGCTGTGCTGACATCTCTGGGTTTTTTAGTAATTTTCAGAATGTGGAAGCCGATGCGTTTTGTGTGTGTGTGTGTGTGTGTGTGTGTGTGTGTGTTACCGTTTATGTTAAACGTGTGGTGTTCGCTTTGCGTGCATTTTTGTTTGAATGCGTTATGAATTTTAACGTGTGGTGTGCGCTTTGTTTGATTTATTCAGATTCAGCGCCGATAACATACGTGTATGTTGTTGTTGTTGTGTTACAAGTGTGTGATGTCCGGATTGAGGGGGGAGAGAGAAAAAGAAAGAAGAGAAGCGAGAGAAAGTAGCTGAGACTGAGAATGAAACTGAAAACGTTATTTTACAAGGATTGATTTACGCGACTTCTTCTTCAATCTGATCTTGGGGAAATTAGAGAGAGGGAGAGAGAGGAGGAGAGAGAAGAGGAGATGTAGAGAGAGAGCGAAGAAGAGAGATTTCGTTTCTTGCTTTGTAGATATTGGAAATATGACTATATCACAAAATACCTCGGCGGATTTGGGTGGGTGTTTCGAAAATATGGACAGGCAATAAGAGTACTGAGGGCAAAAACTGATAAATAAAGAGAACATTGATGTGAACGGTGGCTGTGTGTAAAAGACCCCAGCTAGTTACGGAGAGACAAAAAGCATCTTCGAATGTCTTGCCCACACACACACTCGCGCGTGCGCGCCACCGCACACCTACACACACACACACCCCACACACACACCACCACAACACTACACACACCACATACAATCAAGCATCACATTAAAACGACGCACGCACACACTCACACTCACGCACGCACAACGCAACCCCACACACCACACACTCCATCTCAATATTTCTCGTCTTCACACACACACACACCACACCACACCCACTCGCACCACACATAACAATCAAGCCAGACCACATTAAACACGCATCGCACAACTCCACACTCGCACGCACACACACACACACACACAACACACACACACACACACACTCACTCTCAATATTCTCTCTCACACACACACCCCACCACGACACAGCAACACACACCCACATACAACAACCAGGCGGCGCGCGCACGGCACATACACACATCACCCCCACAACACATAAATAACACTACATTCCGCCTCACACTCACACACACACCTCACCTCAACAGCTTATCCGCTGCAGGCTTCATTAGATTTCTTCCCTTTTTTGTGTGTGTCTATATCACTTGCGGGGATGAACAGATTGTATCTAAAAGTAAAGAACGAACCCCACCACCACCTTCCATGGGCAAGCACTGTTAGAGATTAGCCCACCCTGACCAGTGTGGGCAGCATGTCCGTGACTTGCTCATGGCCTGTTAATGCCCCCGTCGTGCTCACCATTTTGGGAGTCCCGGCACCAGGCGTCTTACACTGCACGTTTCCTTCCTGTGCAACCACCGTAGACGCACACACTCAGTGTGCACGCACACGCATGTGAGCAGAGCACAACCCCACACATACTAGCGAACCAAAGGTTAAGGCCCAGAAAGACAATCATCTCGACAACTCAGGACTCAATAAACGCACCCATCTCCTAACCAGACTTAATTTTATATTCTTCCCCAAAACTTAACAGAACGCGTTCATTCAACAACATGCCCCTTTCAACAACTTTCCTTCCTCTTGAAAAGTACCTCAGAATCAATGCCCTTTGGAACCGTCAGTACCATTATTTTTGCGTGATGCCTTCCTCTCGATGGACACATCACCACTAAGAAATTTGGAGGGATTCGGTTAAGCGGTTCGGAGATATCCTTGGGGCAGACGAATCCACACACAAAACTCACATTCTGATGTGCAAAGTGCTTGATTCTGAATGGGCTGAACTTCAATAGTATTGTGAAATTGTTTGAGGGGGCTTTTGTTGCCTAACTCGTTTCTGATTACGATTTTTGGGAATGACCTGATGTTTAAAGAATAAATTCGTTTTGTGTATGAGAGGGTGCGTTTTAATTGAGTTCGTGAGTTTCGGAGTGATTTTCTTTCTGGGCCTTAACTTTGTTCGCTAGTTTATCTAGACAGGCAGACAGATGTGCTTCACGTTTTTGCCATGTTCGCCGTTAGGAGTCAAACATGGACTATCCATAGATAGTCCAGCTGACGTATTATTTAACTATTACCAAACCTAATAACTGGTATAACAACAAAAAACTGCTGAATAATAAAAGGCATAACCCCTTCTTTATATTTCTGCAGTATTGTTTATACAATTATTAGTTTTTTTTGTACTATTCCAATAATACGTCAATGGACTTCTAAAGCAGTCAGTTTTTGACTCCAAGCCCGTCAACCTGTTTTCAATCTTTGGTCCTCACACTTGTCTAATCATCCCACTTTTGCTTCCACCCCATGCTTATCTAAACAATCTCACGTTGGCATTTGGTATTTTTCATAGTCCAGAGGTGTCTCGTGAAATGCGGGTCTCCCACTGGAGAGCGTCGCAGCCAAGCGCCCAATCCTTTTTTTTTTGCGTGCGATTTGGCTGACTCATGCTTTATTTTTAAACTACACCGCGCCCCGAACACTCAGACCCATGTTCAGGGATAAGTATCTCTTCCTAGTCCGAATTTGTCGTCAACAAATTATGCATTTCTTATTCGTATTTTTCGCATCTTGGTGAGAAATAGGCGTTAGGACACATGTCCGAGTTAATGTTATTATTTGTTAAGACATTTGCGCGCAATGTATGGGTCCGGTGATTGACGCCGTATACGTAGCCTGGATAATTGAGATACGGGCCCGTACCCCCAGCCTCTGCTAAAACCAAGCAATCCCATTCAGACTGATTCGTGTTTTTCTTTTATAATTCCACTTTGACGGCCTCATCAATTCTTGTACCTTGTTTTTGTGTGACCTAACTCTTTTTCTTCCACCAATTGTACTTTGACGTTCGCAATTTTTTTTTGTAACGCAATTCCAAGTTTTGCCTCGTGCGTCATCCAACTCGAGGAGGCCTCCTCCTCGAACTGCGTAAGGTCTACACCTATTCATTAATAATTACCTAAGCCCTCACTCTTTTGCTTTGTTGTTGCTTTCGTTTCAACAGTAAAACCCTATCAGATAGGGATAGGATGGTCCTTGTAATCCCGCATTCCGTTCGTAGTTATATGTGTAAGCAGTACCCCTATTTATCTCATTCATTTTATATTTACTTCTTCACACTAGAGTAAGCTTAGGTTGGTTAAGGTCTGCTATATTTTTCACTTATCACTTAACAATATGGCACTGCGATATGGCATCCTAACCTAAAAAGACATCGTAGCAATTGAAAAAGTTCAGAGAAGAGCTACACAATTAGTTAAACGATGTAAAAAAAATATGTCTTATGAGAATGTTTTAAAAACTTTTCTAAAATTACCATCTTTAAAGGATAAGGCTTATAAGAGGAGATTATATGCCAAGTTTTATAAATTTGCATAATCTTATGATATGAATTTCATGACTTTTTCCTAAAAGTGTGGCTAGAATAAATTGACTAGTAATGTAATTTTTCTTACAGATCCATACCCGCAAACAGTTTGTTTTTTTTAACTACCGCGTTGCTCATTATGTGGAATGCTACCAATTAACATAAGAATGCACCTAGCATTAATGAATTAAAAAATCTATTGGACGAAAAACCAATTTGAAAACCAAAATTAACTGTTTTCGATGACTAAAAAAAGCCATTTATGATTTGCTGAGCGTTTTTATGATACAAATCGAAAGCCGGTTGTTTGACGATTTTTAAAAGTATGGCTACACAACGTCTAGAAGGGTTTTCTGGCCTATTTTCCTTCTTTGGCGTCTGTATTTTCATTTTGAGGGTAGGGTTAGTTAGATACCCTGTAAAACTCCAATTCCTTTTCATTTCCGTTTTTTCACCTGTGTTCTAGCAGAAGACGAACAAATTTCTCAACAGCAACACCAAAGTGGAGGTCTTTGATTTCCTAAATACTTAGAAAGACTTAATTATAGAGACAGGTATCCTTAAATCAAAATTTCCTTCTTTGGCCTCTGTATTTCAGATTTATGTAGCGGAATTGTGAATTTTCATGCAACAGGCACGAAATTTGGCATGATGGTTTCTCATGGTGAGTTTATCAATTTCTGATGTAAGGACATTTGCTATTCAGCCTTTAACCCATTCAGTGCCAAAGGTATTTTATCATAGACAGTAATAAATAAATAAAAAATTATAGTGGTATGCATTTTCATGAAACAAGCATGAAATTTGGCACAATAGTTTCAGTTTAAAAAAAAGATAAAACAATGGTGTGTTTACCCATTTCTGATGTAGTGACATTTTCATTGCAGCCATTAACCCATTCTAGTTTTTTTTTCGGTGCCAAGGGCATTTTGATCGAGGACAGTTATAATTTTTTTTAAATCTAGTGGTATGCATTTTCATGAAACAAACGTGAAATTTGGCATGATAGTCTTTTTTACGGTGTGTTTACCAATTTCTGATGTAGGGACATTTTCAATGCAGCCTTTAACCCATTCAGTGGCAAGGGCATTTTGATCGCGGACAGTTATAAGTTTACAAAATTATTCTAGTGATGGGTATTTTCATACAATAAACATAAAATTTGGCATGATAGTCTTTTCTTATGGCTTGTTTATCAATTTCTGACGTATGGACATTTGCAGTTCAGGCTTTAACCACTTCAGTGCCAAGAGTATTTTAATCTGCAAATAGTTATTTGATTATACAAAATTATTATTGCTGGCCATTTTCACGTCAGCAATTATAACGTTTTGGCAATATTGTTTTTCATGCTTGTTTTTATCCATTTTTGACATAGGGATATTTTCAATTCAGTTATTAACCCTGGTTCAGTATCAAATGCATTTTTGTGATTGTGGAACTTTTAATTCAAACAAAAAGTCTAGTATTGTACATTTTTCATACAACAAGCTTCAAATTTGGCATGTTAGTATTCTTATGGATGTGCATGTTCCCAATTTCTGACGTAATGGACATATTCAATTCAGCCTTTAACCATTTCAGTGCCAAGGGCATTTTGCTCTAGGACAGTTATACATTTTTTTTTTAAAAGTGTTTTTCATGTAATAAGCATAATATTTGGTATGGTGGTTTCTTATGGTGTGTTTACCCATTTCTGACATAGGGATAGTTTCATTTCAGATTTTAATCCCTTCGGTGCCAAGGGCATTTTGATTATGGACAGTTATTTAATTTTTCTTAAATTCTAGTTTTCGGCATTTTCATGTAACAAGCATAACATTTCGCATGGTGGTTTCTTATGGTGTCTTTATATATTTCTGACATAGGGATATTTTCAATCCAGGCTTTAACCCCTTCATAGCCAAAGACATTTTGGTTGTAGAACATTTAATTCAACAAAACATTCTAGAGTGTATTGCATTTTCATATAACAAGTATGAAATTTGGCATGATAAGAATGTACGGGGGGTGTGTTTATGTCCGTGGGAAATGGGGGACGAGTGTCTGGGGTCAAATGTACTGCAATTGGACGGTCATGTTGTTAGGAACATGTAATTGAAATAGGTTTTTTACCCGAGCATTTTAGATTTTCCGTTCTTGCTTTTTTAAATTCTAACATAAAAGTTTATGTGGATGATACGCTTTTATGAATAGTTATTCTTACTGCATTAATGTATGGAGTGACAGATTCCGTGAGTCTACAATAACATTATTGCTGGTTATGTTGTTAACAAATGAAACTGAAATGGATTTTGCTGGATCTTGCTTCTTATTATATTACTTTAATTTCTGTGTTGTTGGTTTTTTTGCATTCTTTTCTGCCAGTGACACCCTTATCAGAAATGGATGCCTCTAAAATTGTGTGAATAATTATTCTTGACATGTATTATACGGAGTAATGGGCTCCAGAGCCAAGTAGCTGAATAAATTGTGGACAACACCTAATTGACAGACTTTGTGGTGGTTTGCCACATGTCTATGTTTAATAGTTCTTAAGTTTTATTATCATTATTGAACAATGTATTAGTTCTGTTCCTTTTCTTTTCTCCTTCTCCTGAGGGCCATTCTGGCTCACTTGGGGGAAACAGACTGAAAATACATGATAGCAGGCTTCAAAATCATAGATTGCATGCTCCTCGGATATTACTCTTACACTTCTGTTGAACTTGATGACAGCCTCTACAATACTTTATATAGTTTTAAAACCTTAACAAAACGAAAATTGATAAATAGGGGTTTACCTTTTCAGGGGCTTGCATTGTGTCAGCGTTTAGTTAAACATAGGCAAGAGAAATCTAAGATAGAATATATCAAAAGCTATTCCATTGACACACTTTCAGGTATTACATTACATTAAAAATCTTTTTTAAAGAATGTCTGTTTAATGTATAAAAGCAAGCTGTATGCACTGACTGTTTACTTATTGTTCTGTTAATGTTACTTTTATATATAACACACTTCCTGGAGCATTTAATGAATGCTTGGGTTTAGCTGGTATTAAAATGTAATGTCTAGTTATATTAGAAATGAAACACCCAGCTTTAAGAAAGTGTCCGTTTTTGGTGGTTAAAGCCGTTAATTGTACATTCAAATCATATTTGCTACTTTCAACACAAGTAGTAGCAAAATAATGAAAATTAAAAATGTAAATTCAATTTAAATTTAATTTTCCTTTTTAAATAGAATGAACTGACATGTTGTATCCCAAAAAACATAACATTATCTTGGCTTCATCAGTCAAATGGCAAGTAGGCCTAAGAGCTAAGTCCACAACAGGATGCTCAAACAAGAAGTACACGATTCAAGTACAACTAGAGGGTTAAGAGACTAGATTACCAGCCGCAAAACACATTATCTACGACATTAGCTCCATGCCACATTTTCACCATGCGGTACATTTTCCATATCGCGCGGCAGGAAAGACATTGTGCTACAGTAACCTTGACCTTTGACCAATGACCTTCAATTACGAACTTGGCCTAGATATCCTAAAATACTTATGGGCATGCAACATTTGAGCATCCTTAGTTCCCTCCGTTCAAACGTTATTGTGTTTACCATACAAAAAAACAGCCTCCAAAAAGGCACATTTTATGGTCCAGTGACCTTGACCTTTAACCAATGACCTTCATCTACGAACTTGGCCTATATATTCTAACTACCTAGGGGCATGCAAACTTTGAGCAAGCGTCTTAGGTCACTCCATTCAAACCGTTATTGTGTTAACATGCACAAAAAGCCTCCAATGTGAAACCTGTTTATGGTCCAGTGACCGTGATCTTTGACCAATTACCTTCATTTTTGCACATGTTCGATGTATTCTTAACTACCTAGGGGCATGCAAAATGTGAGCATTCTAGGTCACTCTGTTTAAACGTTATCGTGTTACCATTCAAAAAAGCCTACACAATGGTGCATTATGTGCTCCAATGACCTTGAACTTTGACCAATGACCTTCGTTTTCTTACTGGACCTAGATATCATAAGTATATGTGCGTTTGCAAAATATTAGCACCCTTGGTCCATCGGTTCAAACGTTATTATATTAACATGTATGTATACATACATAGTCAGCCATCCAGTCAGCCAGAAACAAACAGACGGACAGCAGTGAAAACATAACCAGCGTTGCTTCGCGGATGATTAACATGACATACATATGTTAAAGATTTCAAACAGTATATGCATAAGCCAAAACAGCAAAGTAATTGCTTCTTTCTAACTTCAAAGATGCAGCTGTGTATTTTCTTATGCAATTGTTGCTGATTTTGCCCTATGGCAAAGACAAAACGGACCAGAAGTAGTTAAAAATTACAGTTGGTAAAGCTCAGAGGATTGCCTGTCACATTTCCGACACTTGTGTATCTGAAAACAGAATGAATTTTTATTTTATTGTGTAAATTAAATTATTTCTGTGCATTAAATTACCCTTACCCCTTTCCCTCTTTCTTTAAAATTTTATTATATGTATGTATATATATGCGCAAGTATCATAGTGGAGCCCTATTTTTATTTTTATTTTTGGCAAACAAGTAAAAATTGAAAAGCATATTGACCAAGCTTTCACAAAAACATAGTGACCTAATCCCCCCCCCACCACCGGGGTAAGGGGGGTCTACGGGACACCTAGTAGGCCTAAAACTGTGTTGCCACGGGGAAATAGAAATATCCTGGTGACAACGCGTACGTACACAGACATTCAGGTTTTGACTTAAAATTTTATCAACCAAAAAAAGGTATGGTTCCAGCAAAAAAATATTATAAGTGCTTGGCTTTGTACTTCGATTTCTCAGCAAATTTGTGGATTTACACCCTCCTGCTCTATTTTTCTTGGTTCTTTCCGTGGTTAGGGATAGGGATAGGGTTAGGGTTAGGGATAGTTAGGTTTAGATGGTCTTGTCTTTTGCCACAAGCATCTGTTTTTTTGTCAAAATCATCTATTTTTTGGAGCATTAAATCGCTGCATTTAGATTATTTTTTGCTTCCCCGGAAAAAACGTAGATCTCACCTCGTACACGGTCTGTTTGTTTCCTCGCAGCGGGTGGTTGCTGGCCCCGGCATCGATGGCCCCTCCGTTGTCGCTGGTGACGATGATGATGAAGTCATCGAGGACGCCCAGTTCTCTCAGGGTGTCGGTGATGTTGCCGATGCCTTCGTCCATGGCGGCCACCATGCCGCAGTAAGGGCGACGGTGGTTGGTCACGCTGTTGCCCTGTAAGTCTATGGCGTATTCGGGAATGTCGTTGCACGCCGTGCCGCTGATGTACTTCTCCGGAGCCTGGTTACGTGAGGGTGGAAACCACACGTGTTTGCTGATACAAGGATTCGTGGATCGATGTGTAACAACAAGTTCTTCTTTGAAAACTAATGCGTATACAAACCTATTCCAATATGCCAACGACAGCCAAAAGATTAAAACTAAGCATACCGTCTTTTTTTTCGTCTTTTTTTTTTTTTTTTTTTTTTTTTGGGGGGGGTATATTTGAGTCAAAGCGAACTTATCACCGTTTAGACAAACAGGCGAAATAACGCCGACCCAGAAAAATAAAACAAGAGGCAAAGCCTTCAAGGCTCACTCGAACAGGAACATGTGGGACAACAACAAACAAAGATTGAGGGGGGGGGGTTCTTAAAGTTCTAAAGTACAAGATTGCCAATACAATTTTAAATTTCAATGAAACTATCGTTAATGGATACAACTAAAAAAATATAAAAAGAAGAAAAAGTGCCAGTGTCTAGAATCGGACCCAGAACCATTGTCATGACAGACAGACACTATGACCAATTTGAGGCTTTCAGTGTTGATGAGTTTCTTTAACTCATGGTGCCTGTTGAATACTCTCTAACCCACTAATCTAAAATGTTATCTGTTTGTTATCTGTTTACAGTGTTGTTTTAAAGTGTTAATTATTCAAATCATTATTGTTTGAAAGCTTTCATAGACATCTATATGTGTGCAAAGTTTGAACAATGTATGCCTTCTATTTCCCGAGAAAATGCCAACGTTAAAGTTTTGGAGATTAGACCATGGACGCAACAACACACACATACACTACCACACTACACACACACACCACACACACACACACACACACACACACACACACACACACACACACACACACACACACACGAACACGAACAAAACTATCATACTATAGACTCACTTCGTGTTAACTTCGTTCAACACGAGTGAGCCCACAAATAGTACCTCCTTCGCAGGGATAAAGTAAGTGAGTGGGCAATACTTTGGGCGATGTATACGCGGCAAGCGCATGAACACCGGCAGGCCTTTAATGGAATCACTGGTGAAAAATACAAAGAGGGAGACAAACAGAAAGAAAGATACACAAGATAGTGAAGGGTGTCGTAACAAATTTGATGGGGGGGGGGGGGGCAATTAATTTAAGGAGAGTTCTCTACCTTTGTATTCTTACCATGATATAGTTGCGGAGAAACCTACGGGCCATGTAGGGCCTACAAGAAGATGGGCTCATCT
>CM065692.1:4437642-4440142 GCA_017654935.2 Phymorhynchus buccinoides
TCTGATAAAACTCCTCATTATTAATCTAGTATTTTATTTGCTTTATTAATCGCACAAGTACTATGCTTGTCAAATTTCAATATTGGATCTAAAATCACACCAAGGTCCTTTTATTCTGTACAAGATTAAAAAAACATGTCTGTCGTTACCATGTGATATTTCATACTCCGTTTGAGGACTATATTCAAGCCCAAATGTATGACCTTATACACTTATTTTCATTGAAATAAAGATTCTACTTTGCAGACCAGTCAATAAGTTTATTAATGTCATTTTGTAATGTATTAGATTTTTTGGACGAGATGTATATTTTCGTGTCATCTGAGAAACGATCTTGCAGATGCTTTGTATTTCGTCAGGTAGGTCGTAAATAAAAACTAATAAGAATCGTTCGGTTGCTATGTTTCCGTTAAAAGAGAAGAAGAAAGTATAATTATTAGAATGTAAACGTCGATATATGTCTTTATTTGAAATTGACACACACATGTCTTCCTTTGATATTGTCTAAACTCTAAAACTCGCTGATGTGCTTGCGCGTGTTTTTTTATTTATTTTTTATTTGATAAGAGGTTGTATAATGTGTGAACTTAAATTGTTCTTTCTTTTCAATTATTTGAAAATACGATGAGTGCCATCTTTTGTTATCTCCCTTGCATACAAGCCGGTGTCAATAGACGAGTTTCGGTATAACAAAAATAGTATGTCTTTTTACCACAAAATCGGATTGTCCCCCATGAAAAAGTAGGACACACACTTTTCTCTCTGTCTCTCTCTTTTTGTTTCTGCTTCTGACTTTATTTCTATCTTTGCTTCTGTTTCTCTCTCTCTTCTTCCTAATCTCTCTCTCTCTCTCTCTCTCTCTCTCTCTCTCTCTCTCTCTCTCTCTCTCTCTCCTCTCTCTCTCTCTCTCTCTCTCTCTCTCTCTCTCTCTCTCTTTCTTTTCTCTCTCACACATACACCTAACAAACCCTATGAGGCACTTTATCAAAGGCCTTGCTGAAGTCAAGTAGGATGACGTCAACTTGTTTTCCTGAGGCAAGACTGCTGGCCATTTCATGAACCGTGGCCACAAGCTGGGTCTCGCAGGAGCTTTTCCGTCGAAAGCCATGTTGACAATCAGTCAGGATGTTGTTTCGATCAAAGTGCCTCATGCTGCTGCTGTGGATGATGTGTTCCAGCATTTTACATGTGATGGACGTCAGCGACACGGGGCGATAATTGGAAGCAAGGTGTTTCTCCCCTTTCTTGAAGACGGGTACAATCCATGCATTCCGCCAGTCATCTGGGATTTCGCCCGTGTCAAGCGACTTCTGGAAAAGCCTTGTAAGGACTGGAGTAATTTCTTCCGCTGCTGTTTTAAGCATAAAGGCAGGTATGGAGTCAGGTCCTGTAGCCTTCTCAGTCTTCAGGTTCTTTAGCAGTTTGGTCACTCCTCTATGATCCACAGTGATGGTTTGCATTGGCTGGTACGGACTTGGGCCTTTTCTGGGCATGTTAGTTCTGTTCTCTGTGGTAAACACTGACTTGAACTGGCCTTTCAGACTTGCTGATGTCACTCTTCAGAAAGCCATCACTATTCTTGAGAGGAGGGACTCCTGAAGCTTCCTGCCCGCGGCTCTTGGTGTAACCCCAGAAGCGTTTTGAGTTTGGAGCCTCCCCTCTACCTCAATAGCCTATGTAGGCTATGCTATACAAGGGTGAAAAGTTATTTTTTTAAAAGACGAGTTTTGCATCAATAATCACTAAATTGCAAAATTGTCCTGGGGCAAAGCCCCCTGGGTCTTACCCCTTAGCCCAGGACCTATGCAGCTCCCTGAACCCCGGGTACACCCCCCCCCCCCTCCCCCTTACGAATGATTTGGTCCGCCCCTGGAAATAAGTCATTTTGTTCGTTCGTCCGTCCCGAGGGATGACGACCATGCTTACAAAAAGTAGTATTTATTTTAAAAAAAGGGGGCGGCATAGATGAATTAGAGTAAGTCGCTTGCACAGAACTTCCAGAAGGCGTGGAGAATATTTTTTACTAAAAGTTCCTGGTAATTTTGATCTGACGGACGACAAGGGAGCAAACTGTCGTACACTGATGCAGTTTGATTTATATGAGTTACCTCTCTTGGCTGGGCTCAAGGTCTATATAATAATAATAATAATAATAATAATAATAATAATAAAGCAAAAGATATGACGCCAAGTGTATATCTGTAACATACGCACGCTACGCAGGAGCCTAATTATAAAGTCGAGAAGTTATAGTTTGACGAAAATGGAGTTTTACGTCCTCTTGGTCTGAATCAGACACATATGGGACATTTGTAAATACAAATATGGTGGGAACAATACTGGAGGCAATGCCCGGAGGCAGTACAAAACCAGTAAAGTCCCGATTTGCTAAAATGAATACAGATAGGTGTAGCGGTAACCACGCCTCGGTTAAACCTCATCGGCTATGACACCGCTACAAGTGATGCTTCAGAGAAGTTATAGTTTAAAATCAAGAGCG
>CM065692.1:4447642-4461199 GCA_017654935.2 Phymorhynchus buccinoides
GTACGCTTTTAAAATACATCATTTTAAAGAGCGGCCAGAAGTGTAGCCTCGATTTGAAGTGCGACAATTTTGTCAAAATGTGCGACAATTTTGGAACGACAGACCGACAGACCGACCGACCGACCGACCGACCAACAAAGTGAGTTATAGGTTTGTGGCTTGAGCCACAAACAAAAACAGTTCTTTAGTTAACATTGTTGTTCTGGACGGCTCAATGGTAAACCCGCGTCCCGTTTGTTCCGTGCATATTGTTTGACAACATTATTGTTACTCTTTTCTGTTTTCATGTCTGGTTAGTTGGTTTCACACGTCGTTTGTAATCTGCAGGCTCAAGGCAGTTTTCTGCCTGTAACTTGTAAGCCTGGGTGATGATGACCTTCCACGATTTTGAACAGAAGGCAACAAAATTAGTTTTGTCGCGCGCAAGAGAGAGAGAGAGAGAGATGGAGGGGGGGGGGGGGGGGGGGAGAGGGAGAGAGAGAGAGAGAGAGAGAGAGAGAGAGAGGGGAGAGAGAGAGAGAGAGGAGAGAGGGAGAGAGAGAGGAGACGAGTGAGTTTGCTGTCGCAAGGAAACGACCTTCGAATGAAACGCCACCTGGTGTCAAGGGCTAAGGGCCATGACTCCACCTAAACAGCTGACTGATTGAACGATTGATCTTACTTCGAGCCTGGCCCCCTTTGTTCGATCTTATTTCTCCTCGATTTTCACAGGGGTTCTAATTTATCCACAGGGCTTCTTAATTAAAAATCATTTACCATGCAAACAACAAAGACCCTTTCACTATTGTGCGCGCTAGCTGATTGTTATGTATATGAACATAATTATTCTTTCGTGAATTACCAACACACTCGATTGATTAGGTATTCGCACTCACGGTCTCATGGTGCTGCAACCAAGCGATTAGTTAGCTCTTGGGGGGACCCTTTCCCAACGCTACCGCTTGGAACGTTCCTGGGACAGTGGGTGGATGCCTCGTGCCTCCATACGGGGAGCTGGACGACCCCGCCCCCTCCACGAGTCTCTCCCCGTGGGGATGCTGGGGAATCTTTCGTAAAAAATAGTTCCCCCACCTTCCGCTTGTAACTTCCTCTAATCTGCCACTCTCTTTGACTCTCCCTTTTCCCTTTGCTTTCTGTCATCTACTGTCTTTCTGACTTATTGGCCCCTTCTCCTGCCTTGCGTAAAAGCAAATCTTTCAAAAAACGTTTCTCCTTTGAGCTCCTCCGAAATCAGAATGTGTCGGCTGTACGCCACGAGGAGACCAGTGAAAACTGAAAACGGAAACATAACTTACCTTACCCATTATGGCCTTTTGGCCTGGGAACGCAGAAGAAGAAGAAGAAGAAGAAGAAGAAGGAACGTTCCTTTTGATCGAGACAACGGGGATGTATCCTGGCCCTCGGGGCAAGTTATCTTCACTAGGATCCCCTTGGACTGCTCATTTCAGATTCTGAGACCTGGAAAACCAGGGTGTGGCTGCGAGTTGGGACTCGTAATGAGCGGAGTACGTGGGAGCAACGTAAAAACTGTACGGCCCAAAAAGATGAGACGGGGAAAAAAAAGAAGAAAAAAAAGTTCTCTTCACAATAAACAAACTACAACCCATCCGTTCATAATAGCAGGGCTTCGCCTCCCCTTGCTATCTAAGAAGTTATGGTCGGAAACGATTCACTGTCACACATAATAATTATGGCAGGTGACATCTGCTTCAATGATTTCCAATCTACCGCCAACGGTGAAAGAAAAACGCATTGTTGAAGACCAATTTAGAAAGCGTCTCTGGGAATGAATCGTGACCAAAAACAGAGAGAGAGAGAGAAAGAGAGAAAGAGACAGAGTGATCGAGAGAGAGAGAGAGAGAGAGAGAGAGAGAGAGAGAGAGAGAGAGAGAGAGAGAGAGAGAGAGAGAGAGAGAGAGAGAGAGAGAGAGAGAGAAGGCTTTGTGGTTCTGCTGTTATTAAGAAGCTAATTACTATAAGTAATTATTAGAGCACAAAGAGCATACGTGTGTACGCGCGCGCGCGCGCGCGCGCGCGCGTGTGTGTGTGTGTATGTGTGTGTGTGAGCAATTGCTCTCTCTCTCTGTCTCTGTCTGTCTCTCTCTCTCATGTGTGTGTGGCACTCTGTGTGAGTATGTGTATGTGTGTGCGTGCGCGCGTGCGCGTGTGTTGCCGTGTGTGTGTGTGTGTGCGTGTGTGTGTGTGTGTGTGTGTGTGTGTGTGTGTGTGTGTGTGTGTGTGTGTGTGTGCGTGCGCGCGCGCGCGTGCGCGTGCGTGCGTGCGTGTGTGTGTGTAAATGCAAGGCTTAACTTGTGCAGCCATTGTCTGTCAAAAGCTAATGAAATTAACCCTTTCACCGCCAGCTATTTTTCAGCCCCCAAATACCTGAAAAGTTAACTGGTTAGAGAGGGAAAAAAAATCTACAATTTTGGGAATTTCTCTGTGACGTGTATAACATTAGGCCTATCCATACCTCCCAAAATTAAGAAAATAGGGTCTTTGGATAACAGGCCCTGATCCGATGCCTTTTAGTGACATGGCTATTAAACCATTGTGGTGCAATAATGCGACATTGGCGGTGAAAGTGTTAATAAAATCTGGACTGCATTCACAGAGTGTAGGGCTGCTCGACTGTGCGTGGTGGAAGCAGCTAACCGAATCGTTCAGTTGGATGCTTCAGTTATGGCATTGGCTAATAACCATCTTTTTTATTGTTCGCGATTCAGAATTCTTTATTGTCTTCAAACAAGTAAAGAAAAACCTTTTTTTTTTTCTTTCTTTTTTTGGCATGGGCATAAAACTAAAAACTCAGTAACAAGACATAAACTAAGACCTAAGATACAGAGACGAGGGAACTTCACACAAACGCACATGCAGCTCGCATGATGGAACAACAAAAACCACCAAGCGCGCGTGCGCGCACAAGCACACACGCATTATCACACACACACACGTACACACATATATATATATATATATATAGGCCTACACTGTGACACGCACACGCGCGCACACAGACACACACCGTCACACACACACAGACACAGACACTGTGACACGCGCACGCACGCACACACATAGCGGTGGGGGGGAAGTGGGGGGTAAAAAGCGCATGGGCGGGTAAGAAGCCCATCCCAATTATCTCATGAAATGAAGCAAATTTCAGTCTCATTTTGCCATGAGACGAGCGTTAATGTCTAGCATTCGTCTCATGGGCAAATTTGACTGAAATTTTCTTTATTTCATGAGATAATTGGGGTGGGCTTCTTACCTGCCCATGCGCTTTTTACCCCGTCTTCCCCTACACACACCGCCGAGATACACGCGAGAGAGAGAGAGAGAGAGAGAGAGAGAGAGAGAGAGAGAGAGAGAGAGAGAGAGAGAGAGACGGAGAGAGAGAGAGAGAGAGAGACAGAGAAAGACACACACACACACACACACACAACACACACACACACACACACACACCTGACACTGTGACACGCGCACGCACGCACACACATGCACTCACGCAACACGCGCGCGCGCGCACACAGAGAGAGAGAGAGAGAGAGAGAGAGAGAGAGAGAGAGAGAGAGAAAGAGACACACACACACACACACACACACACACACACACACACACACACCTGAACAAGTACACAAGGCATGTAGGCCTAATAAATTCCCTTTCAGCTAAAAAATAGTAACATTCACGTAATCAATAGCAGGACAAATTAATTAATGCAAACTGTAATATCACCGATAAGAACGATGACATGACAGCAACCACAACACCGTCGCAACTATCACTTAAAACACAAACGCACACCTCCAAACCAACTTGGATAAACGATTGTAAAAATTTAAAAAAAGCCATAGAATGATATTGCTCATAAAAGGAATAATTATCAGTGATACGGACAAACTGCATAAACAAGCTACACAAAGCATTGAAAAGCTACAAAACAAGAATATTCTTAAAAACCTCTCTACATTAGCAAAGATGTTGTTCTTGAATGTATAGGCCTGTTTAGTCAGTGGCCTGTTTGCTTTTGCTTGCTTGTAGTTTTGTTTCTTGTTGTTGTTGTTGTGGTGTGGGTGGGGGTTTTGTGTGTGTGGGGGGGGGGGGGGGGGTTGGGGGGCTGTATTAGTGTTGTTGCTGTTGTGCTGTTTTTGCTTTAAAAAAATCATTTTAACCTTCAGTTTACTTAAATTAATACTTTCAACCTATGTTACGCTGTTCAAAAACTTTTTTTTTTTTTTTTTTTTGGGGTGTGTGTGTGTGTTTTAGTGTTGTTGTTGTTGTGCTGTTTTCGCTTTAAAAAAAAAAATCATTTTAACCTTCAGTTTATTTTAATTAATACTCTCAACCTATATTACGCTGGTTCAAAAACTAATAGTCAAACTAATTCAGTTGACTTTCTACATGAAAAGTTAGGGTGTAATTGAAGAAATTCTGTTTAAACCATTTCGCCTCCAGCCATTTTTTAGCCAAAATTATCCAATAAACTTACACAGGTAAAGAAAAACGGATTTTGTCTGAAATATTGGGGATTCCTTTACTGCATGTTTAAAAAAAGGGCCTATCCTTAACTCCCCAGAATCAAGAACACAAAAATCATTGGATGACATGGGTGTTAAATCGTTGCGGTGCAAAAATGTGACGTTGGTGGCGAGAGGGTTAACGTCAACCTCCTCCGGTCTGGAACAGACACATATGGGACATTAGTAGATGTAAAGATGGTTGGAACGATCCTGGAGGCAATACCCGAAGGCAGGGCAACACCAGGAAAGTCCTGATTTTTAACGATAAAGTTGCATATTTAAAAGTGTTAGAGTGTAATTATAGGATTATTGTTAGTTAACACGCTGTGAAAAAACAAACCAAAAAATGACTATCATGTAGCCTACATCCCCCACTCTGTATTATGTTCATTGCATTTAAGGACCGCTCTTGATTTTAAACTATAACTTCTCTGAAGCATCACTTGTAGCGGTGTCATAGCCGATGAGGTTTAACCGAGGCGTGGTTACCGCTACACCTATATCTGTATTAATTTTAAAAATCGGGACTTTTCTGGTTTCGTACTGCCTCCGGGCATTTGCCTCCAGTATTGTTCCCACCATATTTTGTATTACAAATGTCCCATATGTGTCTGATTCAAGACCAAGAGGACGTAAAAACTCCATTTTCGTCAAACTATAACTTCTCGACTTTATAATTAGAGCGCTCCTGCGTAGCGTGCGTATGTTACAGATATACACTTGGCGTCATATATCTTTTGCTATTTATTATTATTATTATTATTATTAATTTATATAGACCTTGAGCCCAGCCAAGAGAGGTAACTCATATAAATCAAACTGCATCAGTGTACGACAGTTTGCTCCCTTGTCGTCCGTCAGATCAAAATTACCAGGAACTTTTAGTAAAAAATATTCTCCACGCCTTCTGGAAGTTCTGTGCAAGCGACTTACTCTAATTCATCTATGCCGCCCCCTTTTTTTAAAATAAATACTACTTTTTGTAAGCATGGTCGTCATCCCTCGGGACGGACGAACGAACAAAATGACTTATTTCCAGGGGCGGACCAAATCATTCGTAACGGGGGGAGGGGGGGGGGTGTACCCGGGGGTTCAGGGAGCTGCATAGGTCCTGGGCTAAGGGGTAAGACCCAGGGGGCTTTGCCCCAGGACAATTTTGCAATTTAGTGATTATTGATGCAAAACTCGTCTTTTAAAAAAATAACTTTTCACCCTTGTATAGCATAGCCTACATAGGCTATTGAGGTAGAGGGGAGGCTCCAAACTCAAAACGCTTCTGGGGTTACACCAAGAGCCGCGGGCAGGAAGCTTCAGGAGTCCCTCCTCTCAAGAATAGTGATGGCTTTCTGAAGAGTGACATCAGCAAGTCTGAAAGGCCAGTTCAAGTCAGTGTTTACCACAGAGAACAGAACTAACATGCCCAGAAAAGGCCCAAGTCCGTACCAGCCAATGCAAACCATCACTGTGGATCATAGAGGAGTGACCAAACTGCTAAAGAACCTGAAGACTGAGAAGGCTACAGGACCTGACTCCATACCTGCCTTTATGCTTAAAACAGCAGCGGAAGAAATTACTCCAGTCCTTACAAGGCTTTTCCAGAAGTCGCTTGACACGGGCGAAATCCCAGATGACTGGCGGAATGCATGGATTGTACCCGTCTTCAAGAAAGGGAAGAGAAACACCTTGCTTCCAATTATCGCCCCGTGTCGCTGACGTCCATCACATGTAAAATGCTGGAACACATCATCCACAGCAGCAGCATGAGGCACTTTGATCGAAACAACATCGCTGCCCACTGATTGTCAACATGCACTCTTTCGAGACGGAAAAGCTCCTGCACTAGAGACCCAGCTTGTGGCACAACAAGTTCATGAAATGGCACAGCAAATAGGATCTAATGTCCTCAGGACACAACAAGTTGAGAGACACGCCATGCCTCCTTGACTTCAGGCCTCGAAGGCCTTGAATAAAAAAAACAAATAAAGTGCAAAGATCATACCCACCTCCTTCCATCAACAGCTGCAGACTTCACTACGGATCGTTCGAGACGTAATACCCTTCAGTGGAATACAGTCCTTATGTATGATCTGATATAGGAAGCAGGTCAGGTACTCTTGGAAGGTTAACACTCCACGTTCTGCGTCGATGTGTACATTCTGGGAGTGCCCCAGGATAATGTCTTAGGTACGCCCCACGCGCTTCCTGGCATACATCAACGACCTGCCCGATGCCGTACAGTCCTCTCAAACAAAGCTCTTTGCTGATGATTTGCCTCCTGTTTAGAACCATCTCCTCTGACAAAGACCAGCAAGCCCTGCAGTCGGACCTGTCATCACTTGAGCAGATGGGAGAATGAGTGGCAAATGGAGTTTAACCCAGGCAATCTCATCAGATTCATGCCAAACAAGACCAAAAGGGGCCGTGAAACAACATACACCCTGCATGGTGAAGTCCTAGAAACATCTGAGGATAGCAAATACCTGGGCGTCACTCTAACCAACAACCCTTCCTGGTCAAGACACACCGAGGTGACAACAGGGAAAGCTAACACAGCCCTCCGTTTTCTGTGCTATAACATCAATGACTGTACCACCAGAGTCAAAGCCGCCTCCTACACCACCATAGTGCGGCCCATCATGGAGTACGCTTCAACCGCCTGGGATCCTCACCTACGTAAAGACTCGCACCAACTTGAGATGGTTCAGCGCAGGGCAGCCAGATTCTCTTTCAACAGCTATAGATTTCGGTCACCTGGCTGTGTTGATGGTATGCTGGGGCAGCTGCAGTGGGACAGCTTAGAAGAAATGAAGGAGAATGATCAACCGTCTGTGCCTGCTGCACAAGATCTCAACAAATAATGGACTCGTCGACTTAAACCCCAAACCAGTACCTACGTCCCAGTGACCCTAGAACAAGAGGGTCACATAGATTCTTTCAAGAAAGGACAGCACACCAGGTCCTCTACCATTATTTATTCCCACACACGCTGAGAGAATGGAACACCCTCCCTCCAGCCATGACAGACAGCATCAGTCCAGAAGTTTTCAGGGCTGGCCTCGTTGGCATCACCACCAGCCACCGGGCCTAAAAATCCATGCAGAAATGTAAATAGTTTTTAACGCAAGACTGTTAGTGCAGTACTACACTGTTTTAAAGTCCTGTTTTTTTAATGCCGCCTGCCTAATGTAACCAGTTAGTTGGACTTCAAACGTCCGCGATAGGGCCCTGTCCAGTAATTGGAAGAAGAACTCAGGAACACCCCTCAGATCCGCCCCTGCTTTCAGATCCTCTGAAATTGGGATGTGTTACTGAAGGCAACAAGGAGGGAATACTAGGAAACTGTGACTGGCTGCATGCATACGTTCTCCATTAAGTCCATGATGCTTGGAGACACAGAATTACTACGCAGCCTATTATTTCTACAAGAGTCAGCACAAGTTACATCATGTTGATCTTATCTCTGTGAAATTTCCGGCTGCTCTCCCCCCCGGAGAGCGCGTCGCAGCAAGTACAGCGCCTAACCCCTTTTCTTTTTCTTTTTTGGGGGTGGGCAGTGTGAGGGGGGGGGGGCAGACTTGAAAAAACTTACTAGTTATCAATTTGTTCATACCAGGCAGAGGGATTACTCAATGCTCTTACCGACTTTATACTGCCTTGGGATTTGTATGTGCATAAAGTGGAAAGTGTATGGGTCAAAGACTAGTTTTAAGTCCCCATCCGAAGAACTAGACGTTTCAGTTTCGGTTTTCCTGTCAAACTGGAAAAAAAAGTGCGAGGCCGAGATTCGAACCTGGGTCACTCACGCTGCAGTCACACATTGAATTTGGCAGACGAACGTCTTAACCACTCCGCCACCTTTCTCCCTAGTGTGTGTGTGTGTATTGTCGTGATGGGTGTGTGGTTACGAATGTACATGAACGTGTGTTGCTGTGTCGTGTGTGTGTGTTTCTGTGTACTAGCATGCTTGTAAGTATCCATGCATGTATATTTGTGCAAGCTTTAATTCACATTTTTTTCACACTATTAGTGTAAGCACACATAATGCTAATTTCATACTCATGCATGTGCACGCTGGTGTACATTTGTCTGTTTGTACGGACGTATATCAGTGTGCCTACATACACACATATTGCATGTGTACATGCATATATGGTATGTGTTATTTGTTCTCGGTTGTTATTTCCCTTTCTTTAGTTTACATGAAATAAGGGATTCCATACACATAATTATTGCATAAATGGACCCCATAGGAATTAAGAAGCGAATTTAAATAACAGTTCATCAGATTGCACTCCATAGAACTTATTGGGACAGATTTTTGGGAGATTTACAAAAATCTCATAAGTGAAAATCAGAACAGCTCATTGTACTTCATGAACTTGGCAGCAATGAGCTGGTCACCTACTGGACAGCTTCACAATTGACTGTGGCTTATGCTGTGGCCATCCCACCATGGGTCGAGTTCTTGTGTTTTTATTTTCTTTAGAAGACGTCGCCGCACGCATATCTCATTCTGTTACGCCAAAGGGGTCAGAACCTTTAGAAAACGTTTGGCGGAGTAATATTGCAAGCTCACGTCGGATTGGTTAATAACAAGTATTATTTTAACTGGTATCGTTTTGTCTAGGGTAGGGTTCAGCAAGAGCTGGCAACGCCTCAAATCTCGTCATGCCACTCTCACTAAATGGAACAAAGAATTTAAATACGTGACACGAACAATTTTATTAACAATCGGAATGAACACAAAGGGCTAGCTACCGCCCCGACCCTGATACCCCTCCCCAACCTTACCTCGCTAACCCACCTAACCCACTCAATGATGGGGGGAAGGGAGCCTCTCATGCATGCCAAAGAAGATATAGAAGTAGTCTCTCCATGCTGGGCAAATCCCTTTACCGGGGTTACTTTGCGAGCCAGTCTGAGTCTCAATCTCGCCGTCCGCAGTTCACTGTCCTATATGCCGTGACAGCAGTTCCCAGCCTCTGGTAAGGTGGGGTAAAAGGTCATCTCTCAGGTCACAGTCGTACTGGTCCTCGCAGAGTCGAATGGATGGGGTTCACCAAGAACCTACGTAATCAGCTGAACAGTGAGCGAAGTGGTTGAGTTTTTTCTGAACAAAACCCAGCGTGAGATCGACCATGCCACTCTCGTCTACGTCATTGCTATGAGTCCATAAGGAGGTACAGCCAGGAGTGGACAGGTCAGCCTCCATACTTAAACATACCTACAACAATTTATAATTTGGATGAAGTCCAAGAATTACCAAAACTGCTAAAGACGTGAACTGACCAAGAAGATGTTGAAGAAAGGAAAAAAAAAGCTCTACCCTAATGTCATTCTCTCACTAAAAATTACATTATTCCAAACAAAAACTTGTCAAAACACATATGGGCGAAATAATGAACGAAGCAATTTTTGAATGTACAAAACTTCGTTAGTAATCGTAGTAAACTGTACCAAAATTCGAACCACTTATAGTAAACACCCAAACGTCAATACTCAATTATTAAACCTACAATTATCTAAATTCTACAACATTAAAAAATCATCAATGTACTCTCGCAAAATGTACATTGTTTTCAATTTTTTACTGTGACAACTTAGTAAACACTACATTCAACTTAATTATCAATACAAAGCATAGCAAATTAAAAGTGAGAAGTCAAAAACTTAAATACTACGCATTCATCCAACAGGAAACAAACTTGAAACAACCTCCCTGGTGTAGTAAAACAAATAAAATGACTCGCTGGTGGGGGACATAAAAACGTACCATAATAACCTAGGAGATATGCTCACCACTTAAAATATTAGACTTACAAGGAATCATACAACAGAAAACAGTGCTTAAGCCTTTCTGCCGTACAAAATACATGGAAGTAAAATTGTTATAAATTAGGCTTTTAAAAAAAAATATTACAAACCTCTTCCAAAATTAAAGAAGTTTGCAGCTTCCGTTGGCGGCTTCAACTGAATTAACAACACTAAAATTTTAAAAAACCTCCGTACACTGTCGGAGATAAGAATCCCGATACTGACCTCGCAACGACTCGTGAATGGGCATTGGCCTGGCCTCGTACGAATTCATGATTTCCCCAAGGCGCCTATGAAGAGATTCTGTTCTGGGCGTCGCATTGACGAAACGACCGCGAGCTCGAGAGTATTTTCTACCAGGCTGACCGTTTCAAGATTTGAACCGGTTTGAACCCTATCGACACCAACGAAGGGCCGTTCTCGCCGAATCTTGCTAGAATCTTCTCTCCTCGAGTGTCCGCAACAGAATGAATCCCCGATTCGAATCAGTAAGCTAACTTGTAACCAGAAACACACACAAAAAAAAACCACCTCACACACGCACGCACATCTTTACACGGGTCTGCTGACTTGATAAGACAAAAAAAAACCCACGGGGCCGAGTTAGAAGAAATTTATTTGGCCCGCATACATGTTAACTCCTCAGTCTCTACTTACACTGCCAGACCTGTTGAGGCCCCGTACACACCTCGCGCCTCAAACGTCACAATTTATGTGACGAATTCTTAGCCCAAAAAGGGGGTAAAACACTGAAAAGTTTCACTGGATTATCGCAAATCTATGGCTCCTGCTAAGGAATTCGCACCAGGTTGTCTTTTCCAGGTATTTTTTTTTTTTTTTTTTTTTAGCGTAGTCCGGAAGGCGAAGATTAGTCTTGTAGCTCCATGGCCCATCCCATAAGCCGACCTGAACAGCCGAATCCTGTCGAGGTAATGTATAGGGTGATGGTCGGACTCCAAGGTGAATTCCCTGCCATACAAATCTGGATAAAACCGCGATCCCCCACAACTACGGCATAGCACTCCTGCTCAATGTGTGGTATTTTTCTCAGATCCATTGAGTTTTTGCTGCGGAGGCTATCGCTGTAGCCTTGCCCTTGATCCTGCATCGTATGGCGCCGAGCCCTACCCCGGATGTGCTCTGTGGCGCAGAACAAATGTTTTGTCGTTTATCTGGCACAACAGCACAGGTTCCTGACACAACATAGTCTTCACATTTCGAACGCTGTCTGGCATTCATCGACAGCTTGATTTTCTCGGTTGTCTGCCTTGGTTTTGTCCCCGTAGGGCTTTGGCTATCTCAGCATACCGTGGTAATGAGCGCCGGTAGAAGCCGCTAGACGGGAAAAGAAAAAAACGGGGGGGGGGAACTGCTTTGGTCTCTGGAATCTGGGGCTATCCTTGATTTTCTGGGTACCTTTGTCTTTTTCCATTCCGAGTTGTATCCCAGCCCGAGACATCGTGTCCAAGGAATTGAAGTTTCCTGTATCCCAGGTAGCACTTTCTTGGGCTAGCAGACTGTTCACCTGATCTATCGTTGCAACAATGCTTTCAGAAGTACGATGTCGAAACCATCTTTGCTGCCGGATATACATCATCCATGAAGTTTGTATGATCATCTTTTGAGCGGTTTCCAGGACACAACGCTAATGCGGCTGAATACACGCCGGCGTTCTTAAGTCCGAAAGGCATGACCAGCCACTGGAATTGTCCTTTCCGGCGTGGTGACGCAGTATACTGGCGATGCTGGGGATCCATGGGATCTGCACTAACCTTTGGAGAGGGATCCAGTTCGTGAAATACTGCGCTCGACCGAGCCTGGCGAAGATCTTCTTCCAACTGGGTGGAAGAGGCTCTGCTATCGAATTTTCACACCTTATTAAGTTGCGGTAGTCAACACAGGAACCGTATGGTGCCATCCTTCTTCACCAGTACGATGGGAGCTGAGTAGTGGTGAACTGCGGGCTCAATGACACCCATTTCCTTCATCTGTTCACCTCTTCGCTGATGGTTTTCTTTCTGGGAGTGAGGTAGGGTTTGTTTCACTCGTAACCGGCTCTGTATCAGTATAGGTGAAGCTGACAGGATCCAACCTTGGAGTGGAGTGTGGCGTACGGTCGTATTCACTGGCTCCTTAATATCTCCTGTAGTTTCCTTCTTTTGTGCTGAATCCCAACTCTGGGCAGTGTGAACATCCTCATGATTCTGAGGCATGCAGAGTATCGCCCCCGGGGAATGTCGAAGTTGTATATCTTCCTCTTGTTGCTAGTTTCATCAACTACCACCAGGCGATACAAGGCTTGACATTCCTCCTGCATGGTATTTTCTTCAGTAGGGTTGGCATGATACAACGTTTCCTGCCAATCGTGAGATACGGTAGTCGCACTCTCCTACCTTTTCATCACCTTGAATGCCCTTGCCATGCCATCTGATCTTGTTATTTTCCCTGAGGCCGGAGTGGCAATACTTTCCCTCCCTACTTCGAAAGTACGCTGCTTCTCTGAGGTCTACCGCTGTTTGATACGCTTTTTGTGATTGCAGATATTGGCCACGTGCTATTGCGGGCAGTGTCCGCATCTTGTTTCTGAGCGCTATGACCATTTCGCTTCTTCTTTCTGTTTCCCAGTCTGCTCCTTCGTTCTTCTCTGTCCAGAGTGCTTTCAATACCGACATTGGTCCCTCGAACGTCCTCCCATATAGTAGTTCAAATGGTGAGAACTTGCTTGTATCTTGGGCACCTCTCTGTACGCAAACTAAGACAGCGTGGTGATATACTTGTGCCAGTCCTTGGCTTTTCCAAGCATAGTCTCTTAAGCATCCAGTTTTCAGGTTGGCATTGAACCTCTCGACAAGGCCGTTTGCTGAGCTGGTCAGGGCTGGTCACCATTCCTTTGATGCGAAGGGTTTGAAACACCTGCTTCATATACTCAGATGTGAATTGTGTCCCTTGTCAGAGACGCTTCCTTTGGAATACCCACTCTCACCAGATATCCCAAAGTGCATCGGCGACCGAATTCTGAGTCTATGCCTCTCAGAGGTACAGCCCCCGGTACCGTGTGGCATAATCTACACAGCACCAGCATGTATCTGTGCCCTTTTGCACTGTCGGGGGATAATCGTTCCTACCAGATCTTCGCACCTTTACTCAAGGGTGTGTCCCTGTAGGACGGTTCCCCAAGAGGAACACGGGTATTTCTCCTTTAGAGATGTTTTATCTC
>CM065692.1:4461699-4464199 GCA_017654935.2 Phymorhynchus buccinoides
GCCCCTTAAATAAATCTTCCAAGCATAAAAAGGAATGTGACACGTGACGTGCGGGTGTCTTTAAAAGACTTCTCTTTAAAAATTCTTCGTTGCAGAATTATAACGGGTAAAACATGAGGCAGGGGATTAGAAAATTGTGTCTGAAAGTATAATTTCAGATTTCGTTCAAACTGTTTCAGATTGAATCTCAATTTTCAGCTTAGGCTGAAATTCCAAACTTGATTTTCAGCGTTGGCACAAATCTCAAAATCTGATTTGAGCTTTGATAATGGTTGGCTGCTAACACCCCTAAAAACATATGTTTGGGTGACATTGTAATAGACAATAATGTTTCCACTTGTTCTCGTTCTCAACATTATATTGAAGAAAACAAATTTTTAAATGAGCTTATACTAAGATGTCTGAAGACGCATAAAAGATTGATTTTGTTTCAGAGCGAAAACAAGAACAGAAAAGCTGAACAAGAAAACGTGAAAGTAAGTATAATTATTTGGGGGAAACAAGTTCATTATCGATGTGATAAAATGCCCAAAACAAAGTAGGCCTATTTTTCTTTAATGCAAGTACACTTCAGCAACAATGTGTTTGTCCTTGTACGTTTTTATTCAGTCTTCACTTGTCAGTAGACTCCGAACACTGTCTGTTATTGTTGTTCAATATGTTGATCGGGATAGATGGAAGGATAAATAGGTAGATAGATAGGTAGATTGATAGGTAGATAGATAGGTAGATTGATAGGTAGATAGATAGGTAGATTGATAGGTAGATAGATAGGTAGATTGATAGGTAGATAGATAGGTAGATTGATAGGTAGATAGATAGGTAGATTGATCGGTAGATAGATAGGTAGATAGATAGGTAGATAGATAGGTAGATAGATAGGTAGATAGATAGGTAGATAGATAGGTAGATAGATAGGTAGATTGATAGGTAGATAGATAGGTAGATAGATAGGTAGATTGATAGGTAGATTGATAGGTAGATAGATAGGTAGATTGATAGGTAGATAGATAGATAGATAGATAGATAGATAGATAGATAGGTAGATAGATAGGTAGATTGATAGGTAGATAGATAGGTAGATAGATAGGTAGATTGATAGGTAGATAGATAGGTAGATAGATAGGTAGATACATAGGTAGATAGATAGGTAGATACATAGGTAGATAGATAGGTAGATTGATAGGTAAATAGATAGGTAGATTGATCGGTAGATAGATAGGTAGATAGATAGGTAGATAGATAGGTAGATTGATAGGTAGATAGATAGGTAGATTGATAGGTAGATAGATAGGTAGATTGATAGGTAGATAGATAGGTAGATAGATAGGTAGATTGATAGGTAGATTGATAGGTAGATAGATAGGCAGATTGATAGGTAGATAGATAGGTAGATTGATAGGTAGATAGATAGGTAGATTGATAGGTAGATTGATAGGTAGATAGATAGATAGATAGATAGGTAGATTGATAGGTAGATTGATAGGTAGATTGATAGGTAAATTGATAGGTAGATAGATAGGTAGATAGATAGGTAGATATTCGCACATGGTCGACCTGGTATTGCAGTACCTCCAGGATCGACTCACTCTCTGTACATTTAGAAATGTCCCATAATGTCGGAAGACGTTAAACTCATTTTTCCGTTGGTATATTTTTTTTAACTTTGGTAAAAACGTTGGTGTCCAGTGTCTGTATGTGTCAACCTCAGAATCAAATTCAGTTCTAATTTACTGTATGATTTGTTATGTTTTCTAAGAGAAGAAGATCAAATGAATAGTGCTTTTTCTCCGTGCTCTTCAGTAATTTTCGAGTCCCATTGAGGAAAGAGCGCACACATAAACGCGCACTCACTTTTTTTTATGACATATAAAGCTTTCATGTGGTGAAGGCAGAACAAACGTCAAATAAATTCATAGTGAGAGGGTCCTTTTAAGTTCATCGAGCAATCTTGTTGGTTTTCTTTTTTGTCCTTCGCCCGATATATACATCGGCAAAGGTTTGTCGCGGTCTGTTTTTTTGTGTTTGCTTTTCCCGTCTGTCCGGGCTGTATCTCATGAACCGCTAGATGGAATCACTTCACATTATGTGCGGTGGAGTGTCACTGTAAGAGGAAGGTCCCGCACAAACATTATAACCGTGCTGACCTTGACCTTTGTTTAATTCCGAGGTGGAGATCTTCCCTAACTGGACAACCACCGACCCCCACGACAAAACGCTCACTCGCCGGCTGTTCATCTACACCGCTGTGGTGGCCATCCACCGTGTGCCCCCCACCACCGGCACGGAGATTCACCTCGTCACCTTTCAGGAAGGACAGCGAGTTCTCCAACTCACCTGCTGCCTGAAGGCCTCCTCCTCCTCCTCCTCCTCCTCCTCCTCCTCCTCCTCCTCCTCCTCCTCCTCCTCCTCCTCCGGCTCTGGCGAAGTGTACTCCGGACAGCGGGCCGATGTGCACCATCATCACCCCAGGCGGTTTTACACCGCTGCCAGTTCCCCG
>CM065692.1:4474199-4481341 GCA_017654935.2 Phymorhynchus buccinoides
AGTGCTAAACCCATGCATTTTTTGAAAAGTCCATCTCTTGCTTTGCAAGTGATAACATCATGCCCAGAAAGGTAAAAAGAAAAACACCCACATACACAATTTTAGCTTCGTTCCTTATGTTTTCAATTGTTCGTGCCAGTCCCCTTTTCAGTGAGTATTAAATAATGAGTCAACCTAGTTATAGCAGCAGAAGTAATAGTAGTAGCAGCAGCAGTAGTAGTAGCAGCATGATTGTCATCAACATCAGCGGTAGCAGCAGCAGCAGCAGTACTAGTAGTAGTAGTAGTAGTAGTAGTAGTAGTAGTAGTAGAAGCAGCAGCATCAGCAACAGTAGTAGTAGTAGTAGTAGTAGTAGTAGTGGTTGTCGCATTAGTATTAGAAGTCGTAAAGTAGTTCGGGGGGGGGGGGGGGGAGGACCCGGAGGAAGAGGTAGAAGTGGCATAGTAGTTACAGTAGCAGTAGGAGCAGCAGTAGCAATAGTACTTGTCGCACGAGTATTATAAATAACTAGAGCGTTAAGACGCTAGACCACTAATCGAAAGATTATGATCGCTTCTCGGCCTTTTGGCTAAGACAGTGATTCAGGAACATAATTTTTTGTTTATACCCTGGTTGGTTTGTTCAGCCCGTCGTACATGGCGAAAACCGATACGCGACGTTAAACTGAACTTCCATCCACGCTAGACCACCAGCCGCGCGGAAGCATTTTTGGGTCCAGTGACCTTGACCTTTGACATATGACCTTGATTTTCGAACTTGGTCTAAACATCCTTCGAACCTATCCGCAAGCAAAATTTAAGTGTCGTCCATGCGTTCAAACGCTATCGTGTCAGGTGCTCGGAAGCATTTTTGGCTCCAGTGACCTTGACCTTTGACCTATGACTTTCATTTTTGAATTTGGCCAAGATAGTCTTAGTACCTATCCGCATGCAAACTTTGAGCGTCCTAGGTCCCTCCATTCAAACGTTATCATGCCAGGTGCTCGGCAGCATTTTCATCTCCAGTGACCTTGACCTTTGACTTATGACCTTCATTTGTTTTTGACTTGGCCTAGATATCTTTAGTATCTATCCGTATGCACAATTTAAGTGTCATAGGTCCCTCCGTTATCGTGCCAGGTGTACGGCAGCATTTTCGGCTCCAGTGACCTTGACCTTTGACCTATGACCTAGATTTTCGAACTTGGTCTAGATATCTTTAGTACCTACCCACATGCAAACGTAGAGCCTCCAGGGTCCCTCCGTTCAAACGTTATAGTGTTAACATAGTCAGCCAGCCAGTCAGAATTTTAGGAACAGAATACTCTGAAAACATTACCAGCTTCGCTCAGTTTTGCCTCGCGGCTGGTAATTATGCCAAGAGCAATAGCCTTCTTTACATGTATGTCTTCAAGTCTTAGTGTGGTAATGTTCTGCGTTGAATTATGAGGCTGATAATTATGCCTAGCCTTCTTTATTTCAAGTCTTAGTGTGCTAATGTTCCTTACTCTCTCTCTCTCCTCGTCTCTCTCTGTCTCTGCATCTATCTCTTCGCATGCGCGCGCACGCGTGTGTGTGTGTGTGTGTGTGTGTGTGTGTGTGTGTGTGTGTGTGTGTGTGTGTGTGTGATATCTAAACACTTAGTGTGCTTGCGTATGTGTGCGATGTTCGTCTGTCGGTATACGTGTGTGTTCATGTGTGTGTGCGCGCGCGCCGCACACGTGGGACGTGCGAATTTGAACTGACATCCAATTCATACTTTGTGCTTACAGATCCATGAGCTGGACCTTTACACGAACAGGGTGAGTCCTGCAGAGGCTTGTATAATACACTTGGTTAGAACTGCCAATAGTTGGATATCAAATGAAAAGAAATCCATGACATCAATAGATGAATTTTGGAGAGAAAAAACTAGGGGAGAGCACTTCGTGAAAATTAGAGTTGTTTACCTCCATTACTCGGTCAAATGCCATAGCAACAATACAAAAATGGCGTCGAAGCTTGAAACCGCTGGATGCGAGTCAGCGACTTGCAAACATGTTTTAAAAGAAAAATTAGGGGTGGCCAGTAGCCACAAACTGATGAAACTTGCAAAATGTGACCTACAAATCTCAATGACATACATTTTTAGAATGACGTGCGGTGTTCTAAGTGCTGCATGTCTGCTCAAACACACGAGTCGATAGGCTACGAGAGCTGATGGTAGAGTGACTTCCCCTGTTTGACCGATTGAATTAGGTAAGATCACTCCCACACACCATGAAATTACTCCCCTTAATTATTTCCGAACAATTCCTATTGAAGTAGGCCTAACATAGTCATGCGCTGCATATAGGTATTTTTAAAATGTAGGTTTACACCTCCGTCTGACCTTAGTCTGAAGCGCACTGTTTGTTCTATTAACGTTTAAAGGACTAGTACCACCCAAGCCAAGGAACTTTTTTGTCATTTTTGCTATATGGCCTTTTTATTTTTATTTTTTTATATAACTGGCTTTATATTGAGAAAATACATTGACATTGATGTAGAAATGTTGCAGAAAATATTTTTTTAGGTATTTTTAGAATCTACAATTCATAATTTTCATGGAACGTGTACGTAATGTGGTTTGCAAATGATATCTCAAGAACTAATTGAGGCAAAGACTTCAAATTTTGCACACGTTTGTTTCATGAACCTCAAATTGGGCTTCTCTTGTTCAGTTACACTTAAAAAAATTAAAATGTCTATATTTTTTCACCACATTTTTTTCTTGTAATGCGAGCAGCCGCAGGGAAATATCGAATAGTCCTACGTGCTTTCTGTTTGGTTCATGCAACAAAACTGTTCCGTTTCCTTTTGGGGATGAAATGTGAAAGCTCTCCAATGATTAGAGTTGTGTCAATCAGTGGTAAAGTAAACAAAGCAATGTTCTTATCCGCAACGTGAACATTCTATATTTTAGTCTCTAACCATACCTAAAAAATATGTTCTGCAAAGTTTAATCCCTTCTGCATAAATTTCGATGTATTTTCTCAATATAAAGCCAGTTACATAAAAATAAAACACAAAAAGGCCATATAGCAAAAATGACCAAAAAAAGTGCCTCGGCTTGGGTGGTACTTGTACCTCAAAGCATGGACGTATGGACATCATAAAATGAAATGATAAACATTGTGATGGCACACGACATATCCAGACATAATGGAATGTTTTTTGTTTGTGCATATATTGGGTTTTTGATGCTTTCACGCGATACATGGGGTTAACTGTCCTTATCAATGCGTAGAAAACAGAATTTAAATTTGAATTATTATTTTTTGTTGATGACTCTCGCCCCTTCCATTCTCAGTTCTTTTTCTTCTTATTCTTCTTCGTTCGCTCAGACAGTTTCCTGTCATATGAGCGTAGATGCGTCATGCTGCCGTTATGCGTCTAACTAAGAAATAGTTAGGCCCAGCATGTCCGACTTCGGTTGAAGAAATCTTTGTAAGGAATGTATAGAAAAAAGGCAGGAGAATGGACCAGTATGACAGAAAGGTAGTAGATGACAGTAAGCAAAGGGAAAAGGCAGAGTCAAAGAGAGTGATGGATTAGAGGAAGCTACATGCACATAACTTCCTGAAGGTGGGGGAACTATTTGTACGAAAGACCCCCCCCCCCTGGTATCCCCACGGGGGGATTCTCAATTCGAGCTCCTCTCTCTTCTGGGAAGAGACTAAGGCTCTGTGCACATTTACGAAAACTTCCGTGCAGAAACCCATCCGCAATACACAAATAAAGTAAAATAAAGTAAACTATATGCGCGCGCGCGCGCGCAGCGCGCGCGCCTGGCGCGTGTGTGTGTGTGTGTGTGTGTGTGTGTTGTGTGTGTTGTGTGTGTGTGTATAGTTTGCTTTAATAAAAGTTTTCTGTGTCCAATGTCTTTATTTATAAATATACATAGTTTGCTTTGAGAAAACTTTTCTGTGTCCAATGTCTGTATTTGTGAACCTCAGAAACAAAACCAGTTAACGTTAACTTTGAGTAATGTTCCGTGTTCAAAACACAAAAAATTAATAAAAAAAAATTATACAAATTGTGCTGATTTACTTTTTCTCCCAATGGGGGAGGGACAGTGCCTTATGCAAAGACAGCTGTTTCGACCTAAGAGAAGGTCTCATCAGTTTGCATGATCGGCCTGCAATTTGACTGTCCAGTTTATATATATATATATAGTTTGCTTTGAGAAAAGTTTTCTGTGTCCAATGTCTGCATTTGTGAACATCAGAAACAAAACCAGTTAACGTTAACTTTGAGTAATGTTCCGTGTTTAAAAATGTTTTTAAAAAAATTAAAAAAATTGTGCTGATTTACTTTTTATCCCAATGGGGGAGGGACAGTGCCTTATGCAAAGACAGCTGTAGGATTGAAAGCCCCTGTGTTTGCCAGCTCCGCACTGTCCGGGAGAACATCACTTGTGCATTTGTGTGATCACAATATATATTTTGTGCCTAACTCGCAGAATTGCCTAGTCTGTAGATTAGGCAACTACTTTGCCTAGTTTGTGAACTAGGCACTCGGACTGCCTAACTTATAAACTAACTTTTCAGACGTGCCTAGTCTACATATTAGGCAGTCCTTGTTTTAATATCCTACATAACTCCTCTATATTGGGGGGAGGGTGGGGGGCAGGGGGCAGGGGGGGCCTTTCATAAACATAGTTCCTCCCCTCCTGGAAGTTCTGTGCTTGTAACTTCCTCGAATCTGCCACTCCCTTTGACTCTGCCTTTTCCCTTTGCTTTCTATCATCTACTATCTTTCTGACTTATTGGCCCATTCTCTTCTGCCTTATTTCTTAGTTAGGCGCATAACGGCAGCATGACGCGCCTACGCTCGTATGGCAGGAAACTGTCTGAGCGAACGAAGAAGAAGAAGAAGAAAAACGTGCAATGCTAGGCGGGGGTTGTCATGATAAGCAACTTTGGTGGAAGAGGGGAGATAATGCACGGAGAGTATTAGTGGAAGAGGGGAGATAATGACCGGAGAGTATCCTCCCCTTGTTCACCCCCCCCCCCCCACACACACACACACACACACACACACTTCTTTTTCACAGGGATGGATTCGTTCCCAACAAGGAAGCAGCCATCTTCCACTACAGGGCTGAGTGTAAACGGTCCTGGCCGTTCGACTGCAGTAAAGGCACGCGCATTGACCCGTCCATGTTGAGGTTCAAGGAGAAGCTCATCCCTGCAGTGACCAGTGTCCGAAAGAGACTGGGACTGCCTCCGATTTAGTGGCCAGTGCTTAATTTTATGAAGTTCTACTAAAGCTTAAGGTGGGAAACTAAACGTTGTTACTTTCTAAATTAAATAAATAAGTGGGAAACTAAACGTTGTTACTTTCTAAATTAAATAAATCGAGTTTTCCACTATTTACTTAATTTAGAAAGTAACAACGTTTAGTTTCCCACTTAAGCTTTAGTAGAACTTCATAAAAATTAAGGGCTGAAGGGAAGGGTTGCTCTTGTGCTGGTAGGGCAGGTTGGGGCCTAGCGTGTGCTTGTCTCTCTCTGGGTCCCATGGGTACTTTTCGGGTTTTTTGTTGTTGCTTTTTTGCTTTCAGAGAAATCTGAAAGAAGCAGACTTTGAGATTGAGGGTCGTAAACATGAAGGGGGTGTCTAAAGTATAACTTTGCACACAAAAATTGGCAGACTTTCCCCGTTTGCCCTGAAAAAAGGATACCCTTGACGTCAGTTTAACTGAATGGCATGCCATGTATGCGCAGCCCCCAACGAGTTCGACTCGGATTGAAAATGTGTTCCACTCACGGCACTGAAAAGAGTGAATTAAGACAAGAGAAACATGTTGGGTAACGATGTCGATCACACGCTTCTAGCGTCAAGCACTACCAATATCATCGCACCATTTTGTGTGACGTAATATTCAGTGCACTAATGTAGCTACCCCTGTAATTATTATGATTTTATCAAATTCTATCAAGGGGTGTGTGTGCAATGAAAATGTGATTGTCTTTTTTTAAAATAAAAAAACCTCTTAACGTGGTTGTTTTTTCTCTTGTCTTATGTGCTTTTGTGGTATTCTTGTCGCAAAATCTATAGTTTGTCTAAAAGAAGCGAATATTTTTGGTGCTTTGCGTGTTTGCTATATTCTAGTCACAGAGAACTTATATCTCTGTGAAATTCGGGCTGCTCTCACCCCTGGAAAGAGCGTCGCCTCAAGTGCAGCGCCTACCCAATTTTTTTATTTATTTTTTTATTGGGGGGGCACAGGGTGAGGAGGGCACACTTGGAAAACCTAGCTATCAATTTGGCCATACCAAGCAGCGGGATTTCTTCCTGCACTTACCGACTTTCAAACTGCCGTGGGATTTTTTACGTGTGTTAAAGCGCACGGGTCAGACTAGCTTTAAGTCATCAGCCATCCGAAGGACTCGACGTTCATTTCGATGTTCCTGTCAAACTAGAAAGAAAGGGCGAGGAGGCCGGAATTCGAACCCGGGTCACTCACGACCGTTGTCCACGCTGCCGTGTCCCGCATTGCATTTGGCAGGCGAACGTCTTAACCACATAATATTGCTTTTATTGTTCTGTATTGGGCTACATGGATATTCACTGCATGGGGCTTCACGACACTTTGGCCGATGGACATTTCGCTGAACGGTCCATTCGGCCAAACATCCGTCGGCCAAACGTCCGTCGTCCAAGTGTCCGGCCTCGACTGCATGCTATATTCTAACGTGCCCCGTGACGTGTATTGAAATTTTAAAAAGATGGTAAAATATATTAACCAGTCGCCACAAAATGAGTCGTGTCGTCCCTAGCTCATGTAACCCCCACCAATCGCGGTCACTGTTGGTTGGGCTTGGTGGGATTACTAGTTAAGAAGAAGAAAAAGAAAGGGAAAGTAAGATTTAAAACTAGTTGGTCAAGGACGCACTATTTCCCCTACTGTCGCTTTGTGCACTTGGTGTTGCGCAGAGGAAAAGTAGTTCAAAAAATGAAAGTATTATTATATGAAATAAAAAAAGAGTTGTAAGGGCTCAGAAATGTTTTTTGTTTCAAATTAAAGTACTTTTACTTTGCTTGTTTGTGACAAAGGTTTTTTGAAGTGGAGAGTGCAGTTTTTGTAATATTGCGCCGTGGGCCGGGACTTTCACCTTGTTGCAAACCCGGCAAATGG
>CM065692.1:4481841-4504341 GCA_017654935.2 Phymorhynchus buccinoides
GTATCTACGAGGTATCAACTGAGCACGCAAAGTAGAATGGTAGAATAAAGAGTAGATAGATAGATAGATAGAGCGAGATAGAGAGAAGAAGGATAGAGAGAGAGAGAACAGAGAGAGAGAGAGAGAGAGAGAGAAACTTGAAACTCGAATGTTTAATGAGGATGAACTTCTTTTCATCCAGGTCCTCAACAAATAAAATAATATGCTAACGAGTAAAATAGACCCATTAAATAAATGAAGGCGAACAACATCATATCAATAACGTGAGAGAGAGAGAGAGAGAGAGAGAAGAGAGAGGAGAGAGAGAGAGAGAGAGAGAGAGAGAGAGAGAGAGAGAGAGATATTCTCCTTTGAACATGCAAGTCACGAAAATTAAACTCTTACATAGTCATTTCCCGAGACATCGGCTAATTCAATTTATGGCATTTTGTGGACATTTAAGGTCATGACAATTGATAGGGAAGTTACTAAGAGTCCTGGCGGCAGTTGCATTCATATTGTGGCATGACGTCAGTTGGTTGGCAGTTACATCTGCATCTCAATCCAATACATTGGAAGCAACTAATTCTGGTATAATTCAAAAGTAATATAATTCAGCGGAATCTTCTCTGTGAAATTCAGGCGGTTCCAACCGAAGAACAGGTAGCGATTAATGCAGCCGGCCACTTTTATTTCGGGGGTGGGGGTGGGGGGTGGGAGTGTGGATTCGGAAACCTTAAGCCATCAATGTATTTCATACCAGGCAGCAGTACTCTCCATGCTCCTATCAACTTTTCACTACCATGGTTGTTTTACATGCGTAAAGTGCACGCGTCATACATGCTTTATATTAAGCCATACCACAACACAAAATATGAATCCTATGTGTCTTGCTTTATTCAAATGTGAGCACGCACACAGTACAATACAGTCCATGCACTCTCAAACAACAATGTGTCCAATTGTATAACTATAATCACACATGCATGTAAAACTAGTTTTGCTGAAAGTGAAACATATATTTTTTCCTGTGAGAGGAATAAGTTGAGAAATTATCAAATACTTTTAAGAGTATGTCTATGCACAGAAATAAACACATGCATGCACACATGTATACATATTATATACAGAGGCACACATACGCACATATACATTCTCTCTCCAACACGTACACAGGAACACATGCACATGCACAAACATTCTCACACACACATGCTTCATCGCTAGCACATGCGCGCACACACACACACATACATACACCACACACACACGAAAAAAAGTGATTACACAAGAAATGCATTGAAATAGCACGGCACATCAAAAATTAATTATGAGCTGCTAAAGAAAGGCTGATTTTTTAGTTGAAAAGAAACATTCAACACAGGAAAAGAAAACAAAGAAAAATTCAATACATTTGACGCAATTCATTTCAATTATGTGTATACAAGAAACTACAAACCAGTTAGAATTCAATCAGTTCATGAAAACATAGTTCAGTCCGTGGTTGGGTGTGTATACGATAAAGAATAAAATTGAAAATATTTACGGTTTTAAGTGGGCGTTCGGGTGTTTTCCTTGTATGAGTTCATGAAAACATCACGCAAAAATTAACACACACCCAAACAAAGAACACAGGACGGATAAATGACATTATCACAGGCAAGCTGGTTTTCTCATCCCAGTTTTTGTGAAGCACTGCTTTTATTTTTGAATCCAATTTGATCTGAAATTATTTTCTTCCACAGCCTCATTGAAAGGCAGCTTTCTTCAAGAAATGAAGCAAAATAACAAGCTACAGAGAAAATGGATAGAACTTCATTTGTTTGTGCGTGCACATGTGTATTAAAACATAGAAAATGTATAGATCTTCATGTGTGTGTGTTTGTGCGTGCACATGTGTATGAAAACATAGAAAATGTATAGATCTTCATGTGTGTGTGTTTGTGCGTGCACATGTGTATGAAAACAGAGAAAATGCATAGATCTTCATGTGTGTGTGTTTGTGCGTGCACATGTGTATGAAAACATAGAAAATGTATAGATCTTCATGTGTGTGTTTGTGCGTGCACATGTGTATGAAAACATAGAAAATGCATAGATCTTCATGTGTGTGTGTTTGTGCATGCACATGTGTATGAAAACATAGAAAATGTATATAACTTCATTTGTGTGAGTGTGCGTGCACATGTGTATGAAAACACAGAAAATGTATAGATCTTCATGTGTGTGTTTGTGCGTGCACATGTGTATAGAACTTCAATTGTGTGTGCTTGTGCATGCACATATGTATATAACTTCATGTGTGTGTGTTTGTGCATGCACATGTGTATGAAAACATACTGTGTCTGTTTAAGCAGCCGCAAAGCGAAAAGCTGCTTAATGTTTTCAAGGGGAATGTGTCTGGGTTTTTTCGTAGCTGGCTGACTATCTACGTTACCACAATAGCGTTTGAACAAAGGCAGGAAGGAGGCTGAAATTTTGCATGTTTGAACATGAAGATCATTGGTTAAATGTCACTGGAGCCAAAAATGCTGCCACGTGGCTGCCTGATCTAACATTTTCAAGCTCCAGTTTCTGTACATATGCATGCTGCTTTGCACGTTTGAGTGACTATATGGGCGTTCTTTCTTGGTGTTTGTTAGCAAATCAACAAAACATGACAATTGTAACAGCACTAACGTTCCTGCAAAAAACAACTCCATCTTATCGCTGACACCTTCAAGTGTCATATATAAAAAGAGTTTCAAATGTGAACGGATCATTATTTACCTCCAGTTTTCTAGAAATCAAGAAGACAGCACTTTGAAGTAACGGATCTCGATGCTGAACAGCAACCACCTTTTAAACAGTGCACAGATTCTCTCCAGCCAAAGACGCACATACGCATGCTGGGCCTATTTCTTAGTTAGGTGCATAACGGCAGCATGACACATCCGCGCTCAGGAAACTCAGAACGATCGACAAAAAAAACAAAGATGAAGAAACGAATCACAACAGTCCCTGCACGGTGTAGAAAACAAGAAAAGTTCAGCAGAAATGCGAGGTCAGTCATTTAGACCTTCAAAACAAAAGAGTGGCAAATTTTGTTTTGAGCAGTGATGCAGCAGATGAAATCCTTTGTCCACTCAGCGAGCGTGATGCGATAAGGGAGGGTGGAGTGTAGAGGGTGGTGTTGTCTACAGCTTGATGGAGGTCTTCCGCGCCCCTCCCTTCTTCTGCTTGGCCAGGAGCTCCGCCTCCAACCTCCGCTGTTCCTCTTCCGCCGCCTTCCGCTGGATCTCACCCACCTCCTCCAGAAACTGAAACAGAAACAATTACGTCGATATGGCTCGTCGTTCTGTAAATCTGACATCGTGTGCAGCATCTGCAAGGTCTGAGGAATCATTGTATAGTGGAACCTCCCTTTATAAGACCTCCCATTATGACTCCCTCCCATATAAGACCTACTTCTCTGAAACATTGCCTTTCTTTGTAAGTATTAAAATACCTCCCTTATAAGACCCCTCCTTTATAAGACCTCCATTTTGGATGATTTTTTGAAGTTCTTATAAGGGAGGTTCCACAGTACCAAGTTTCATTGCAATGCGGTCACAGTGGTTTAGGCGCTACTGAGTTGGAACACAATTCGGTCACACACACACGCACGCACACACACACACACGCAAACGGACACACACACACGCACACACACAAAACAGACAGGACAAGGCACAGCCCTCATTCCCATCCCAAAGTACTCCCTTTCTGTAAGAACTGGGAGTACAAAAACAATGCAACATCATGGGTCAGTTACGGGACTTCTTCTTCTGCATTCTCAGGCAAGTATGTGTCCCGTTTGTTTGTTTTCACTGGTCTCCCCGCTGCGTACAGCCGACACATTCCGATTTCGGAGGAGGGGCTCAAAGGAGAACATTATTTGGAAAATTTAATAATTCACAAAAAGGCAGGAGAACGGACAAATAAATCAGAAAAATAGTGGATGATAGCAAGAAAAGAAAAAGGCTGTGTTAAAAAGAGTGATAGATTAGATGAAGTTACAAGCACCCCCCCCAGAACTTCCAGAAGGTGGGGGAACTACTTTTACTGAAAGTCCCCCCCCGGTATCCCCATGGGGGGAGACTCGTGGAGGGGGCGGGGTAATCTAGCTCCCCTTATGGAGGCACGAGGCATCCACCCACCTGCCCCAAGTTAGGGGAAAAATGGGGCTTTATACTACCCTATTTTACGGACTATATATACTGGTCTCCAAAAGTTAAGGCCCGGCTTCTGTTTTCAGTAGCTTGATATCTATTTATTGTACACTAAGACAACAATGAAGAAAATGGCAAAACTTAGGCTACTCAATAACTTTCCTTCCTGTTGCACTTGCCTGAACCAGTTTGGCAGACATTGCAGTACAGCAACAGCGTTTTCAGGTACGCTTAAATTGTGGCAAATTCACGAGAATTTCACGAAAGTTTGGTCTCTTTTCGCTGAAGAATCAGGGCTGATGCAGGTTTCTTGCCTATTGCACGTGCAAGGCATGACTGTAGTGAACACTGCTGAGCAAAAGTTAGACACAAATGTGTATTTAAGGGCGGCAACCAGAGCTCTCAATAAGCATGCCTCAAGACAGAAGAGAGAAGATCGTTCTTCCGGCCCTTAAATTTTGGAGACCAGTATAGTATGAAGGCAATACTTTTTTTTTCCTAGACTGAGACCCCTGCGCCTTATAATATGACTAATAAAATAGTAAGAAACTATAATACAGTCGACCCCCTCACGAACGGCCCTCTGATGCGACCTCCCCTCTTTTACGACTGAAATATGAATGACGGATCGTTTTTCTTCTAAACTTGCCTCCTCATTTACGACTCCCCCTCTAACGCGTTTTACGACCGTAAATCTTTGTTGATTTTACGACCGATGCAACACATTCTGACCTTCTCGCACTCAGTTCGAGCCGACGCACAGCTGGGGTACTACTGTTGTTAGGTCAATCTCGGTAAAAACGAACCGTTCTCACGCCGAAATTGAAGAATTTAATCAGCGGTATCACGATCTGACCACTAAATGTCACCACTTTTGTGCACATGTGTCCATCACTGAACAGTTTTTATGATCAAAGTTTGAACTGAAACCGTCGCGATCGTGTCGATCTTTACGAACTCCCTTTGTGCACACGTAGGCCTAAATGCGAAGTCAACTCCCAATTAAGTTGCAACTAGGTGATCGGTCCACACCCCATAATTTGGGAAATCCCGATTGGTCACCCCCCGATTTAAGACCCCCCTGTTTTACGGACCGATTTTTTCGCGATTTTTTGAAAGTCTAAAAAGAGGGGGTCGACTGTACAAAAATCTGAAATTTGTGTAAAATTTGAGGGTTGCACCTTACAGTCTGCAAAATACGTTACTTTTTCGCAATGCGCAAGGGCGATAAGTTTATGACTGAATCAATCGCACCACCCAGTGATGAGTCAGGGGCAGGTAATTTCCAGTAGTTTTACATTACTTCTTCACTACATGCAAGGGAGATAACTTTATGTAGACGCTAGGTGGCTAGTGTGGCTGGCAATAGGAATTGTTCGGAAATAATTAGGGGAGTAATTTCATGGTGTGTAGGAGTTATCTTGCCTAATTCAATCGGTCAACCAGGGGAAGTTACTCTACCATCAGGAAAATCCCCAGCCCTCACTTCATGTGTTTGAGGTGACACACAGCATGTAGAACGCAGTGCGTCATTTCTAAATTTGATGTAATTTATATTTTGACGTCCACAGTTTGCAAGTTCTATCACTTTGCAGCAACTGACCACGGGTCTCCTTATTTTTTCTACAAAATGTTTGCAAGTCACTGACTCACATCCTGCCGTTTCAAGCTTCGCCGCCATTGTTGCATTGTCCGCTATGGTATTTGACCGAGTAATGGAGGTAAACAACTCTATTTTGCATGAAGTGCTCTCACCCTAGTTTTATCCAAAAATTGTCTACTCAGCTACACAAATCTGGGCAGAATTGTTCAGTATAAAGCCTATATTCCTTTGCATCCTACGACAATTGCATTTCAACGGTGAACCAAATGTGAAAACGTCATGTCCAAAGTAAATTAACTATCATAAATGCAGACGATAAGCCGCTTCTTTTCCCCCTCAAATTTGGGCTTTGCCGCTTTAGATTGATGTGGCCTGTCTGTGATGTGGTTCTTAATTGTACATTTATCATCAGTATTATTCATCTGTTTCTAGCCGAATTTTCCAGCCTATTTGAGCTTCTCATACTAATCACCTGGTCCTGACACAAACCTTAAAGCCAAGGGCGAATGACAGACCTGATTAACAACTATAAACTTTAGACGAAAACAAAGGGGAAATACGTAGCATGTCATGGGTGCTACTGGTAAATTTCAAAAATCCTGCAATGCAGGAGCCCAGGGGCCGCCCACTAACAACTCGACGTAAACAATCCTAAAATAATAAAGTTCTGGTAAAGGCATGTAAATATTTATCTGTATTCCTTTTATTTTATATTCTACACATGCAAAACCGCAAAACGTTTATAAAAATAGGAAATTTGTTGCTTCTCAAATTTTCATAATTCGGCGACGCCAGCTCATGCAATTAAAAAGCATCCTGCCATTTCAGACGTCCCTGAAAGCAAGAGCACCCGTGCCTGTACCGATGAGTAACAGAGAAAACTCGAGCACCTACCACTGCAAAATTTCAATCCAATAATATTGGGGATTCTCTTTCTTCGGAGTTGTATTCGTTCGAATCATTATTTGTTTATGATTACCCTCTGGCTTTCCTGACGCTCTTCTTGTTGATGAAGTCCATGACAGCTTTTGGGGCGGCATACGATACAGCACTCCCCTGGTCTATACACAGAAATTGGAACATTGTCATCAGTCCCATAAAGCTTTGGAGGATTGGAACATTGTCATTAGTACATGAAAGCTTTGGAGGATTGGAACATTGTCATTAGTACATGAAAGCTTTGGAGGATTGGAACATTGTCATCAGTCCATGAAAGCTTTGGAGGATTGGAACATTGTCATTAGTACATGAAAGCTTTGGAGGATTGGAACATTGTCATTAGTACATGAAAGCTTTGGAGGATTGGAACATTGTCATTTTTAGTCCATGAAAGCTTTGGAGGATTGGAACATTGCCATCAGTCCATGAAAGCTTTGGAGGATTGGAACATTGTCATTAGTACATGAAAGCTTTGGAGGATTGGAACATTGTCATTAGTACATGAAAGCTTTGGAGGATTGGAACATTGTCATTAGTACATGAAAGCTTTGGAGGAACATTGGAACATTTTTATCAGTCCATGAAAGCTTTGGATGCGTGCATCAATGACAGTTCCTGGTTCTGTGACACGCACATTGGAACATTGCCATCAGTCCATGAAAGCTTTGGAGGATTGGAACATTGCCATCAGTCCATGAAAGCTTTGGCCAAGAATGGGGATATTCTCTGGGCAAGGTACCTCTATTATAAACAGATATCAGCTCCATTGTCTGGAATAGCAATTGCTTCCACTGCTACCTTTGAGGTTAGGGTTGGACATGTCACAAATGAGCACACAGGCACACACACTGCAAAAAAAAGAGAGAGAGAGGGAGAGAGAAGAGAGGAACCTAAATGCATTCTATGCATAAAGGAAAGATGAAAAATGTAGCAGAAAAGACCAGTTTCATGAAAAAGATACATATCCCCACATGTACAGTATACATGCTGCACGGTCACCCCCCCCCCCCCCCAAACACACCTGCTGCATAGACACACAACGCACACACACAAACAAACTACACACATCATCATCCCGTCATCATCATTAACACCACACACCTGACCAGTTTGCGGCTCTTTTTCTTCCTCAGGAGCATCTCCTTGTCCTTCATATCATCATCATCATCTCATTCATCATCATTGTCACCATCATCATCACCAGCATCATCATTGTCACCGATCAGCATCATCATCATCATCATCAACCACACACTGACAGTTTGGCGGCTCTTTCTTTTCTTGGCCTCGACATCTCCTGGTCCTTCTATCATCAAAAGAAAGATCATCATCATCATCATCATCACCATCATCATCTCATCATCATCACCATCATCATCATCATTCACCATCATCATTATCATTATCATCATCATCGTCAACCATCATCATCACCATCATCATCATCATCCCACACCACTGACCGAGTTTGGCGGCTCTTTTTCTTGGCCTCAGACATCTCCTGGTCATTCAGAGCATTGTCATCATCATCATCATCACCTATCATTATCATCATCATCACCATCATTATCATCATCATCATCATCACTCACCGTCACCATATCATCACCACACACTGACCAGTTTTGGCGGCTCTTTTTTCTTGGCCTCAGACAATCTCCTTGTCCTTCATATCAGCATCATCATCAGCATTGTCACCATCTCATCATCATCATCACACACACTGACCAGTTTGCGGCTCTTTTTCTTGGCCTCAAGACATCTCCTTGTCCTTCCTATCATCATCATCATCATCATTGTCACCATCTCATCATCATCATCATTTATCATCATCATCATCATCATCACCCACACACTGACCATTTTGTGGCTCTTTTCTTGGCCTTCGACATCTCCTGGGTCATTCATAATCATTGTCACATCATGATCCTCAACCCACTCTCATTATTATTATTATAATTAAGAAATTTATATAGCGCTTCCACCTTACGCTCTAAGCGCTTACAATTGCCCTAAAATTAATTCATATTAAAACAACCGCTTACATACCTCCACACTATCCTTCACTTCTTACATACACACCACGCTACCCAGGCCACACAAAGAATATGTAAATATTAACTAAATATAAATACAATACATATCCATAATAAAATAACAATTTACAATCAGATTACATTACAAAAATCCATTTTCCAATTTACATAAACAATTAACACATTCACAATGACTCGCAAAATTAAAGTAATACATATAGGTACACACACGGTTCAAAAACATTCAAAAAATAGAGAACACGCTCATAAAAGCAAATTAAGACATACTCCGTATTCACCGCACTCAACAGGAAGGTTAAAAACCGCTACACAAAAAAGAAGAAAAAAAAGATTTTGTGTAAAACAAATTAAAAGAAATGTATTCATATAATAATCTCTTTCACGATACAGACATACACACAATGCACATACCACTCGCAGAGAGAGTAGAGAGAGAGAGAGAGAAGGTATAGAGAGAGAGAGAGTAGAGGAGAGAGGAGAGAGGACAGTTTTGAAATAAATGAGGGTAACCGAACGTTTATGAATCACAGCTACACACGCGCTCACACACACACACACACACACACACATACCCTCCCCACCCCCCCCACACACAAACCAACCACACAGCACACAGACACACACACAACACTCGCACATAATTATGCGTGCCAGAGAGATGGAGATGTGGGAGGGAGGGAGTTAGAGAGAGACAGACAGACAGTAGAACAGACAGACAGAGACAGGAGACGTGGGGACAATGCGACAGATACGGAGACAGAGAAATAAAAGATTGAGACAGACTGATCCGACAGGCAATAGACAGCTTAAATGATATTGTAGGACTGGCGGAAATAGTGAGTTTTCAGAGCGGTTTTGAAGTGTGGAAGTGTTTCTGAATGGCGAGTGGCGAATGGAAAGTAGGTTTCATAGTTTTATGTGCAAAGAAGGAGAAAGTTCGGTTGCAATAAGTCTTTGTCTTGGTCCGTGGTATGGTGAAAATTTGGTTGTCTGAAGATGAACGGAGTTGTCTGGTAGGAGCGTAGATGTGCAGAAGATCAGAGAGATAGACAGGAAAGTAATGATCACTAATAGACTTGAAACAGAGATTAGATATTTTGTGATATACACGAGCAGAAATGGGTATATAGCCAGTGAAGAGTTCTGTAGAAAGAGGCTGCGCCGTGATCTTGCTTTTTAGCTCTGCATATATCGTTGCTGCTGAGTATTGGACGTTTTTTTTTTTTCTTTTTGGGTTTTGTCATAATCATCACCATCATCATCATCATCATATCATCACTATCATTATCATCATCATCATCACCATCATCATCATCAACCACCACTGACCAGCTTTGTGCTCTTTTTCTTGCCTCAACATCTCCCTGGTCCGTCATATCATCATAGATCATCATCATTGTCACCATCATATCATCATCAACCATCACCATCTCATCTCATCATCACCACCACCACTGACCAGTTTGTAGCTCTTTTTCTTGGCCTTCAGACATCTCCTGGTCCTTCAGCTCCTTGGGGTCCACCAGGGGAATCCTCCATTCCCCTGCTTCTGCCATGTCCTGTGCGCCAGTACCCACGGCCACCATACTTGAACTTCACCCAGGACGGCTTGGTAGTCACCGCTCAACCTCTCACACATAACAGAGTATGGATGGATGGAATGGATGGATGATTGATTGATTAATACAGGTACCATGCACGGTACTTGAACTTCACCCAGGACGCTGTTAGTCACCGCCAACCTCCTTCCACATATCAGAATGGATGGATGGATGATGGATGGATGGATGGATGGATGGATGGATGGATGGATTATACAGGTACCACGCCCCATACTTGAACTTCACACTCAACGGCTGTGAGTCACTGCTCAACCCTCTAGCACATCAGAGAATGATGGATGGATGGGTGGCATGGATGGAGGATGGATGGATGGATTGATGGATGGATGGATGGTGGATGGATGGATGTATTGATACAGGTACCATGCCCCATACTTGAACTTCACCCGTGGGACGGCTGCTAGTCACCAACTCAACCTCTGCCTATACAGAGATTGAAGCATAGATGACTGATTGATTGGCTAATTGATTGATGGATTGATGGATTGGATAAATGGTGGGTGCAAAGTAAAGTATACTTGAACTTGAAATAGCCCGCTGCTGGAGAGAACTGGGCTATTTCACTATTCAATTGATTTATTTATTTAATAAATCATTGCTTTTTTCCCCACTGACCCATTCTTCTTCTCCTGTGCTTTGTGTGCCGTGGCATTACTCATCGAAGGCTGCTGCTGTGGGAGACTGGGGCCATTTATCTATTTATTTTAATTAATCCCTTTCGTAGCAGCCATTTTTCAGCCCAAAAATACCATTAAACTTAACTGGGTAGAGAAAATAAAATATCTGTAATATTGCTAATTCCTCTGTGACATATATAACATTAGGCCTATCCTTACCTGTCCCAAATTAATAAAATAGTGTCTTTGGATACCGTCAGAATGATGCCTTATAGTGACATTGGTGTTAAGCCATGTGTGCCAAACTGGCCGACATTGGCGTGGAAAGGGTTAATATTCCCACGTAAACCCATTCCTTCTCTCCTTCTCTTTTCCTTCTCCTTGTGGCTTTGCTGTGGAGGGCTGGTGGCTGGCGGGGCTGGGGGCTATTTATCTAGTTATTTAAAATTAATCACTCATTTATTTCGCACTGACCCACTCCTTCGTCCTCCCGCGTTTCTGTTGCGTGCTTTCCTCAGTGAAGCTGCTGGGCTGTGGGAGACTGGTGCTATTTATTTAAAATTATAAATCATTTATTTCGCACTGACTCGCATTCCTTCTTCTCCTGCTCTTCCTGCGCCGTGGCTTTGCTGGTGGAGGGCTGGTGGCTGGCGGAGGCCTGGGGCACGCTGGCGAAATCCTCATCTCCGTGGGCAACGTTGGGGTCGAGCTGACCAACGTGCCCCCGGAGCTGAGGATGTCCGCCAGCGTGCCCCAGGCCTCCGCCAGCCACCAGCCCTCCACCAGCAAAGCCACAGGAGAAGGAAAAGAGAAGGAGAAGAAGGAATGGGTCATGTGCGAAATAAATTATTTATTAATTTTAAATAAATAGCCCAGGTCTCCCACATCCCAGCTCCCTTCACTGAGTAAAGCACGTCCCAGGCAACTCGGAGAGAAAAAAGGAGTGGGTCATTGGCGGAAATAAATGTTGATTAATTTTAAATCAATATATAAATAGCCCTCAGGCCTCTCCGCCATCTCACCACCATCACCTCCACCACAAAGCACAGGAGATAGGAAAAGAGAAGTAGAATAAGGATTGGTCCGGTGGGAATTATTAACCTTTCACCGCCAATGTCGCATTTTAAGCACACACAATGGCTTACACCCATGTCCCTAAAAAGGCATCAATTCTGGACCTGTTATCCAAAGACACTATTTTCTTAATTTTGGGAGGTAAGGATAGGCATAATGTATATAATGTCACAGAGGAATTAGCAATATTACAGATATTTTATTTCTGCTACCCAGTTACGTTTAATATTTTTGGGCTGAAAAATGTCTGGCGACGCAAGGGATTAATTTAAAAATAAATAGATAATGCCCATGTCTCCCACAGCCAGCAGCCTTCGATGAGTATGCCACGGCAACACAAAAGCACGGATAGAAGGAATGGGTCAGTGGGGAAAAAGCAATGATTTATTAATAAATAAACAATTAAATAGTGAAATAGCCCAGGTTCTCCCCAGCAGCAGGCTCTTTTCAAGTTCAAGATACTTTACTTTGCACCCATCCATTTATCCACCATCAATCCATCATCAATCAGCCGAATCAATCAATCAATCTATGCTTCCAATCATCTGTATTTGTCAGAGGTGAGTGGTGCTACCAGCCGTCCTGGTGAAGTGCTAAGTATGGGCATGGTCCTGTATCATCCCATCATCCATCATCCCATCTCCATCCATCCATCCATCCTCCATCAATCCAATCCATCCTCCATCCATCCACAATCTCTGTATGTGCAGCGGTTGAGCATGACTACCAGCCGTTGAGTGTGAAGTTCAAGTATGGGGCTGGTACCTGTATAATCCCTCCATCCATCCATCCATCCATCCATCCACCATCCATCCATCCATCCATCTCTGTAGTGAAGAGTAGCGGTGACTACCAGCCGTCCTGGGTGAAGTTCAAGTACGTTGCATGGTTACCTGTATTAATCGAATAATCCATCCCATCCATCCAGCCATCCATCCATCTCTGTGTGTGCAGAGGTTGAGCGGTGACTACCAGCCGTCCTGGGTGAAGTTCAGTATGGGGCGTGTACCTGGCGCCCAGGACATGGCAGAATAGGACTGTGGGAGGATCCCCTGGTGGTACCCCCAGGAGCTGAATGACCAGGAGATGTCTGAGGCCAAGAAAAAGAGCTACAAACTGGTCAGTGTGTGGTGGTGATGGTGATGATGAGGGTGATGGTGATGATGATGATGAGGTTGATGATGATGATCATGATGAATATGATGAGCCCAGGAGATGTCCTGAGGGCCTAAGAAAAAGCTCACAAGAAGCTGGTCAGTGTGTGGTGATGATCGATGATGGGGATGATTGATTATGGTGACAATGATGATTATGAAATTGATGAGGAATGCTTATGGTGATGATTCTGCAACTCCAACTCCAAAAGGTCCAATACTCAGTCTCAGCAGCACGACTTATATTCAGAGCTAAAAAACAAGATCACTCAGAGCCTCTTCTACAGCAACTTCACTGGCTTCCAATTTCTACTCGTGTCGATCACAAAATATCTTCACCCTGTTTCAAATCTGTCACCGATCCTTATTTTCCTGCCTATATCTCAGAGATCTTCTGCACCTCTACTCTCCTACCAGACAACTCAGTTCATCTTCAGACAACCAAACTTTCACTATACCGCGGACCAAGACAAAGACTTATGGCAACCGAACTTTCTCCTTCTTTTGGCACCTAAAACATGGAACCAACTTCCATACTCACCTGTGCCACTCAGAAACACTTGCCCACTTTTTCTACACTTCAAAACTGCTCTGAAAACTCACTATTTCCGCTAGTCCTACAATCTCATTTAAAGCTGTCTGATTGCCTGTCGATCTGTCTGTCTCAATCTTTCTATTTCTCTGTCTCCGTATCTGTCTGCATTTTCTCCCCGTCTCTCTGTCTCTGTCTGTCTGAATGTCTGCTGTCCCTGTTCTTTCTCCTCTCTATCGTCCTCCCCTCCCACCCTCCCATCCTCTCTGGCACGAAGAATTATGTGCGAGTGTGTGTTTGTGTTTACGCGCACGTGTGTGTGTATGTGTGTGTGTGTGTGGGGGGTGGGTGGGGGGTGGGTATGGGTGTGTGTGTGTTTGTGTGTGTGTGAGCTGTGATCGAAGTGTGTAGCTTTTGATTCATAACGTCGTTCCCCCTCGATTCATTTTCACAACTGTCCGCTCTCTCCTCTCTCGTTCATCTTCCTCCCTCGCACCTCTCCTCCCTCTCGATCTCTCCTCTGTCTGACGAATTCTATCCCTCTCTCTCCCTCTCTCCTCTCTCCTCTCACTCTCATCTCTCCCTCTCTCTCTCTGCGAGTGTAATGTGCGATGGTGTGTTTGTCTGTATCTGTGAAAGAGATATTATATGAATACATTTTCTTTTAATTTGTTTTACACAAAATCTTTTTTTTTCTTCTTTTTTTTGTGTCGTCGGTTTTAAACCCGTGAGTGCGGTGAATACGAGTATGTCTTAATTTGCTTTTATGAGCGTGTTTCTCTATTTTTGAATGTTTGTGAACCTTGTGTGTACCTATATGTATACTTTACTTTTGCGGTCATTGTGAATGTGTAACTTGTTTATGTAAATTGAAAATAGATTTTTTAATGTAATCTGATTGTAAATTGTTATTTTATATGTATATGTATTTTTATTTATATTTAGTTTTATATGTACATATTTCTTTGTGTGCGCCTGTGTATGTGTGTGTGTATGTAAGAATGTGAAGGATAGTGTGGAGGTATGTAAGCGTGTTTTTTTTAATATGAAATAATTTTAGGGCAATTGTAAAGCGATTAGAGCTTAAAGGTGAAGCGCTATTAAATTTTCTTATTAATAATGATAATAATGATGATGGTGATGATCATGATGACAATGATATGAATGACCAGGAGATGTCTGAGGCCAAGAAAAAGAGCCACAAACTGGTCAGTGTGTGGTGATGATGATGATGATGAATGATAATGATGACTGATGATGATGATTATTGACAATGATGAATATGATGATGACTATGAAGGACAAGGAGATGTCTGAGGCCCAAGAAAAAGAGACCGCCAAAAGCTGGTCACGTGTGTAGGTGATGATGATAATGAATTGATGATGGTGACAATGATGATGAATTATTATGATATGAAGGACAAGGAGATGTCTGAGGCCAAGAAAAAGAGCCACAAACTGGTCCGTGTGTGATGATGTTGATGATGATGAATGCGATGATGGTGATGATGATGATGATGACTATGAGGATGATGATGATTATAATGGTGGATGATGATGATGATGACGACAACGATATGATGATGACAAGGAGATGTCTGAGGCCAAGAAAACAGAGCCGCGAACTGGGTCATTGGTGTTGATGATGATTATGGTGACTGATGATGGTGACGTTGATTTTGGTGATGATAATGATGATGGTGATGAATGATGATGATGGTGATGATGAAGCTGATGAGGCTAGGTGAGGATAGATGATGATGATGATGATTATATGAAAGGACCAGGAGATGTCTGAGGCCAAGAAAAAGAGCCGCAAACTGGTGAGTGTGTGGTGATGCTGATGATGATGATGATGCTGGTGATGATGATGATGGTGGTGGTGGTTGATGATGACAATGATGATGATGATGAGTATGATGCTATGAAGGACAAGGAGATGTCTGAGGCCAAGAAAAAGAGCCGCAACACTGGTCGATTGTGGTGGTGATAATGATGATGACGGTGATGATTATGTGTGTCTGCTTGTGTGTGTGTGTGCGTGTGTGTCTCATGCAGCCCACGTGGGTATTGGGGGGGGGGGGTTGACATTGCATGCATGTAGACTGTACATGTGTGGATATGTATTTTTTCATGAAACTGGTCTTTTCTGCTACATTTTTCATCTTTCCTTTATTGCAATAGAATGCATTTAGGCTTCTCTCTCTCTCTCCCTCTCTCTCTTTTTTTTTTGCAGTGTGTGTGCCTGTGTGCTCATTTGTGACATGTCCAACCCTAACCTCAAAGGTAGCAGTGGAAGCAATTGCTATTCCAGACAATGGAGCTGATATCTGTTTATAATAGAGGTACCTTGCCCAGAGAATATCCCCATTCTTGGCCAAGATTTGGGCTGCAGCACCAGTGATAATGACAATGTTCCAAGGTGCGTGTCACAGAACCAGGAACTGTCATTGATGCACGCATCCAAAGCTTTCATGGACTGATAAAAATGTTCCAATCCTCCAAAGCTTTCATGGACTGATAAAAATGTTCCAATCCTCCAAAGCTTTCATGGACTGATGGCAATGTTCCAATCCTCCAAAGCTTTCATGGACTGATGGCAATGTTCCAATGTGCGTGTCACAGAACCAGGAACTGTCATTGATGCACGCATCCAAAGCTTTCATGGACTGATGGCAATGTTCCAATCCTCCAAAGCTTTCATGGACTGATGGCAATGTTCCAATGTGCGTGTCACAGAACCAGGAACTGTCATTGATGCACGCATCCAAAGCTTTCATGGACTGATAAAAATGTTCCAATCCTCCAAAGCTTTCATGTACTAATGACAATGTTCCAATCCTCCAAAGCTTTCATGGACTGATGACAATGTTCCAATCCTCCAAAGCTTTCATGGACTGATGACAATGTTCCAATCCTCCAAAGCTTTCATGGACTGATGGCAATGTTCCAATCCTCCAAAGCTTTCATGGACTGATAAAATTGTTCCAATCCTCCAAAGCTTTCATGGACTGATGACAATGTTCCAATCCTCCAAAGCTTTCATGGACTGATGACACTGTTCCAATCCTCCAAAGCTTTCATGTACTAATGACAATGTTCCAATCCTCCAAAGCTTTCATGGACTGATGACAATATTCCAATCCTCCAAAGCTTTTATGGACTGATGACAATGTTCCAATCCTCCAAAGCTTTCATGGACTGATGACAATGTTCCAATCCTCCAAAGCTTTTATGGACTGATGACAATGTTCCAATTTCTGTGTCATAGAACCAGGAGCTGTCATCGATGCACGCCTCCAAAGCTTTCATGGACTTCATCAACAAGAAGAGCGTCAGGAAGCCAGAGGTAATCATAAACAAATAATGATTCGAACGAATACAACTCAGAAGAAAGAGAACCCCCAAATATTATTGGATTGAAATTTTGAGTGGTGTGCTCGATTTTTCTCTTGTTCTCATCTGTACAGGCACGGGTGCTCTTGCTTTCAGGACGTCCTGAAATGCAGAATTTCTTTTATTGCCTGGAGCCGGCGTCGCCAGATTATGAAAATTTGAGAAGCAACAAATTTCCTATTTATAAACGTTTTGTCGGTTTCTTGCATGTGTAGAATATAAAATAAATGAATACAGATAAATATTTACATGCCTTTACCAGGAACTTTATATTTTTAGGATTGTTTAAGTCGAGTTGTTAGCTGGGCGGCCCCTGGGCTCCTGCCTTGCAGGATTTTTGAAATTTCCCAGTAGCACCCATGTACATGCTAAGTTTATTTTCCCCTTTTGTTTTCTTCTAAAGTTTATAGTCGTTAATCATGTCTGTTCATTCGCCTTGGCTTAAGGTTTGTGTCAGACCAGTTGATAGTATGAGAAGCTCAAATCAGGCTGGAAAATTCGGCTAGAAACAGATTGAATAATACTGATGATAAATGTACAATTAGAAACATTCACAGACAGGCCACATCAATCTAAAAGCGGCAAAAGCCAAATTTGAGGGGGAAAAGAAGCGGCTTATAGTCTGCATTTTATGATAGTTAATTTACTTTGGACATGACGTTTTTCACATTTTGGTTCAACGTTGAAATGATTGTCGTAGTATGCAATGGAATTAGGCTTTATACTGAACAATTTCTGCCCCAGATTTGTGTAGCTGAGTAGACAATTTTTGGATAAAACTAGGGGAGAGCACTTCATGAAAATTAGAGTTGTTTACCTCCATTACTCGGTCAAATACCATAGCGACAATGCAACAATGGCGTCGAAGCTTGAAACCGCAGGATGCGAGTCAGCGACTTGCAAACATTTTGTAGAAAAATAAGGAGGTGGTCAGTTGCTGCAAAGTGATAGAACTTGCAAAAACTGTGACGTAAAAATATAAATTACATCAAATTTAGAATGACGCACTGCGTTCTACATGCTGTGTGTCTCCTCAAACACATGAAGCGAGGGCTGGGGATTTACCTGATGGTAGAGTAACTTCCCCTGTTTGACCGATTGAATTAGGCAATATAACTCCTACACACCATGAAATTACTCCCCTTAATTATTTCCGAACAATTCCTATTGCACACACCACCTAGCGTCTACATAAAGTTATCTCCCTTGCATGTAGTGAAGAAGTAATGTAAAACTACTGGAAATTACCTGCCCCTGACTCATCACTGGGTGGTGCGATTGATTCAGTCATAAACTTATCGCCCTTGCGCATTGCGAAAAAGTAACGTATTTTGCAGACTGTAAGGTGCAACCCTCAAATTTTACACAAATTTCAGATTTTGTTACAGTCGACCCCCTCTTTTAAGACTTTCAAAAAATCGCGAAAAATCGGTCGTAAAAGAGGGGGGTCTTAAATCGGGGGTGACCAATCGGGAGTTCCAACTTATGGAGTGTGACCGATCACCTAGTTTCAACTTGGGAGTTGACTTCGCATTTAGGCCTACGTGTGCACAGAGTTCGTAAAGATCGACACGATCGCGACGGTTTCAGTTCAAACTTTGATCATAAACTGCTCAGTGATGACACATGTGCATAAAAGTGGTGACATTTAGTGGTCAGATCGTGATATCGCTGATTAAATTCTTCAATTTCGGCGTGAGAACGGTTCGTTTTTACCGAGATTGACCTAACAACAGTAGTACCCCAGCTGTGCGTCGGCTCGAACTGAGTGCGAGAAGGTCAGAATGTGTTGCATCGGTCGTAAAATCAACAAGATTTACGGTCGTAGAACGCGTTAGAGGGGGAGTCGTAAATGAGGAGGCAAGTTTAGAAGAAAAACGATCCGTCATTCATATTTCAGTCGTAAAAGAGGGGAGGTCGCATCAGAGGGCCGTTCGTGAGGGGGTCGACTGTATTATAGTTTCTTACTATTTTATTAGTCATATTATAAGGCGCAGGGGTCTCAGTCTAGGAAAAAAAAAGTATTGCCTTATACTATACTGGTCTCCAAAATTTAAGGGCCGGAAGAACGATCTTCTCTCTTCTGTCTTGGAGGCATGCTTATTGAGAGCTCTGGTTGCCGCCCTTAAATACACATTTGTGTCTAACTTTTGCTCAGCAGTGTTCACTACAGTCATGCCTTGCACGTGCAATAGGCAAGAAACCTGCATCAGCCCTGATTCTTCAGCGAAAAGAGACCAAACTTTCGTGAAATTCTCGTGAATTTGCCACAATTTAAGCGTACCTGAAAACGCTGTTGCTGTACTGCAATGTCTGCAAAACTGGTTCAGGCATGTGCAACAGGAAGGAAAGTTATTGAGTAGCCTAAGTTTTGCCATTTTCTTCATTGTTGTCTTAGTGTACAATAAATAGATATCAAGCTACTGAAAACAGAAGCCGGGCCTTAACTTTTGGAGACCAGTATATATAGTCCGTAAAATAGGGTAGTATAAAGCCCCATTTTTCCCCTAACTTGGGGCGGTGGGTGGATGCCTCGTGCCTCCATAAGGGGAGCTGGATTACCCCGCCCCCTCCACGAGTCTCCCCCCTTGGGGATACCCGGGGGACTTTCAGTACAAGTAGTTCCCCCACCTTCTGGAAGTTCTGTGCTTGTAACTTCATCTAATCTATCACTCTTTTTAACACAGCCTTTTTCTTTTCTTGCTATCATCCACTATTTTTCTGATTTATTTGTCCGTTCTCCTGCCTTTTTGTGAATTATTAAATTTTCCAAATAATGTTCTCCTTTGAGGTCCTCCGAAATCGGAAAGTGTCGGCTGTATGCAGCGGGGAGACCAGTGAAAACAAAAAAACGGACACATACGTGCCTGAGAATGCAGAAGAAGAAGTCCCGTAACTGACCCATGATGTTGCATTGTTTTTGTACTCCCAGTTCTTACAGAAAGGGAGTACTTTGGGATGGGAATGAGGGCTGTGCCTTGTCCTGTCTGTTTGTGTGTGTGCGTGTGTGTGTGTCCGTTTGCGTGTGTGTGTGTGTGCGTGCGTGTGTGTGTGACCGAATTGTGTTCCAACTCATAGCGCCTAAACCACTGAACCGATTGCAATGAAACTTGGTACTGTGGAACCTCCCTTATAAGAACTTCAAAAATCATCCAAAATGAGGTCTTATAAAGGAGGGGTCTTATAAGGGAGGTAATTTTAATACTTACAAAGGGCAATGTTTCAGAGAAGTAGGTCTTATATGGGAGGGAGTCATAATGGGAGGTCTTATAAGGGAGGTTCCACTATACAATGATTCCTCAGACCTTGCAGATGCTGCACACGATGTCAGATTTACAGAACGACGAGCCATATCGACGTAATTGTTTCTGTTTCAGTTTCTGGAGGAGGTGGGTGAGATCCAGCGGAAGGCGGCGGAAGAGGAACAGCGGAGGTTGGAGGCGGAGCTCCTGGCCAAGCAGAAGAAGGGAGGGGCGCGGAAGACCTCCATCAAGCTGTAGACAACACCACCCTCTACACTCCACCCTCCCTTATCGCATCACGCTCGCTGAGTGGACAAAGGATTTCATCTGCTGCATCACTGCTCAAAACAAAATTTGCCACTCTTTTGTTTTGAAGGTCTAAATGACTGACCTCGCATTTCTGCTGAACTTTTCTTGTTTTCTACACCGTGCAGGGACTGTTGTGATTCGTTTCTTCATCTTTGTTTTTTTTGTCGATCGTTCTGAGTTTCCTGAGCGCGGATGTGTCATGCTGCCGTTGTACGCCTAACTAAGAAATAGGCCCAGCATGCGTATGTGCGTCTTTGGCTGGAGAGAATCTGTGCACTGTTTAAAAGGTGGTTGCTGTTCAGCATCGAGATCCGTTACTTCAAAGTGCTGTCTTCTTGATTTCTAGAAAACTGGAGGTAAATAATGATCCGTTCACATTTGAAACTCTTTTTATATATGACACTTGAAGGTGTCAGCGATAAGATGGAGTTGTTTTTTGCAGGAACGTTAGTGCTGTTACAATTGTCATGTTTTGTTGATTTGCTAACAAACACCAAGAAAGAACGCCCATATAGTCACTCAAACGTGCAAAGCAGCATGCATATGTACAGAAACTGGAGCTTGAAAATGTTAGATCAGGCAGCCACGTGGCAGCATTTTTGGCTCCAGTGACATTTAACCAATGATCTTCATGTTCAAACATGCAAAATTTCAGCCTCCTTCCTGCCTTTGTTCAAACGCTATTGTGGTAACGTAGATAGTCAGCCAGCTACGAAAAAAACCAGACACATTCCCCTTGAAAACATTAAGCAGCTTTTCGCTTTGCGGCTGCTTAAACAGACACAGTATGTTTTCATACACATGTGCATGCACAAACACACACACATGAAGTTATATACATATGTGCATGCACAAGCACACACAATTGAAGTTCTATACACATGTGCACGCACAAACACACACATGAAGATCTATACATTTTCTGTGTTTTCATACACATGTGCACGCACACTCACACAAATGAAGTTATATACATTTTCTATGTTTTCATACACATGTGCATGCACAAACACACACACATGAAGATCTATGCATTTTCTATGTTTTCATACACATGTGCACGCACAAACACACACACATGAAGATCTATACATTTTCTATGTTTTCATACACATGTGCACGCACAAACACACACACATGAAGATCTATGCATTTTCTATGTTTTCATACACATGTGCACGCACAAACACACACACATGAAGATCTATACATTTTCTATGTTTTCATACACATGTGCACGCACAAACACACACACATGAAGATCTATGCATTTTCTATGTTTTCATACACATGTGCACGCACAAACACACACACATGAAGATCTATACATTTTCTCTGTTTTCATACACATGTGCACGCACAAACACACACACATGAAGATCTATGCATTTTCTATGTTTTAATACACATGTGCACGCACAAACAAATGAAGTTCTATCCATTTTCTCTGTAGCTTGTTATTTTGCTTCATTTCTTGAAGAAAGCTGCCTTTCAATGAGGGTGTGGAAGAAAATAATTTCAGATCAAATTGGATTCAAAAATAAAAGCAGTGCTTCACAAAAACTGGGATGAGAAAACCAGCTTGCCTGTGATAATGTCATTTATCCGTCCTGTGTTCTTTGTTTGGGTGTGTGTTAATTTTTGCGTGATGTTTTCATGAACTCATACAAGGAAAACACCCGAACGCCCACTTAAAACCGTAAATATTTTCAATTTTATTCTTTATCGTATACACACCCAACCACGGACTGAACTATGTTTTCATGAACTGATTGAATTCTAACTG
>CM065692.1:4509341-4530251 GCA_017654935.2 Phymorhynchus buccinoides
GAGAAATAAGTACCTACCATGAAATAAGTACCCTTCAAAAGCGCACTAGAGCCATTCTTTCATGTGATAAATAAGTCAACTATTATTTAAAATATTGATATTTAAGTGCTCAGTCTACACAGAAAGAACCAAGAAATAGAGCGGGGTGGGTGGGTGTAAATCTACATTTTTGCCGATAACTCAATATGCAAAGCCATGTCACTTAGTTTCGTATTTTTCAAAATGGCGGACGATATAACTGAACAACCATCCGGACAAAAATTAAAAAAATTAAAAATCGAAAAATATCCCAGACTTCTTTAATGATGAATCTTCTGTTCTTCTTGCATGCCACAAGACGCCTCTGAATGTATTTAGGGGCGAACCTTTCCCAAACAGCAAACAATTTGAATGAGGAAAAGAGTATTTATTTCATGGGTGAAATATTTTATGCAACACCCTACACCAATCCAAATGTACAACATCAGCCAAACCTAATATAGCGTACGTAGTAGAACCTCTTTTGAGTCAACCGTCAACACGTTCAGTTTGTTGAAGGCGGATGGTGAAACGAAGAAGACGACCGTTCATGCGTAACAAATGGCACCGAAAACCACAACGACAATGATGATAACAAAAAACAACTGATGATGAAGATGTCACCACCAACAATGATGATGACGATTATGATGATGATGACGACGATGAAAACAACACTGATGATGATGTCACCCACAACGACAATGATGATGATGATGACGACACTGATGATGATGATGTCACCAACAACGACAATGATGATGATGATGATGACGAAAACAACACTGAAGATGACAATGTCACCAACAACGATAATGGTGATGATGATGATGATGATGACGAAAACAACACTGATGATGAAGAAGTCACAACCAACAACAATGACGATGATGATGACGACGACAACGATATGATGATGATGATGATGATGACGAAAACAACACTGATGATGAAGAAGTCACCACCAACAACAATGACGATGATGATGACGACGACAACAATATGATGATGATGATGATGATGATACGACGACAACGATATGACTGAAGCTCATGATAATGATGATGATGACGAAAACAACACTGATGATGAAGATGTCACCACCACCAACAATGATGATGACGACGACAACGATATGACTGAAGCTGATGATAATGCTGATTTTGATGGTGATAATGCTAACGGTCCGTACCGAAGTGGGTGGAGAGGTGCAGTCTGTCCGCCTCCTCAAAGGTGGGCAGCTCGGTGCCGTGGATCCCCACCGTGTACATGGTGCCAGGGACTATATGGTACTGCAGGATTTCTGGAGGACACAAACACATGTTATACACATAGATGCGTGTGCATGTATGTGTTACGCCCATTTCATGAAATTGGCAAAATGATTTGCCCAGTTCGTGAAATAGCCAATTTATAACTTGCAATTGAGAAAAGCAATATGAATGAAAGATAGTTTTCGTTCATTAGTACACATAGATCAAGAATTGGCTAAAACGAATGAGAAATCTCTTCTGTAGATGAGTTAACGTTATTTTATTCAGACTTAATTTGATAAAACGTTTGATTCAACATGTGGCTTAGGCATCCCCCAGCTTAGCATCTGGTCGAGTTGGGGGGCAGGATAGGGGTGCAACTACAATGTAGAAAAGTGTGATACCATTGAAACAATCTTAATCAATACCTGTGTGAATGGGGATTCAAAAATGTGATATACATTGTCCATTTCATAAACTGGGCAAAGCATTTTGCCCATTTCATGAAATAGGTAATTTCCCGGATTGGGCATAACATATGCACGCAAACACATTCACAGTGCCAGTACTGCAAGATTTCTGATGAACACAAATACATATGTGACCCAGCACCACGAAAGGGACATTAAGTGTCAAACTGACCATACTGAGAACATTACACATTAATATTGCAAACTTCAGGCAATGCTCTTTCCAGTGATACAAAAGCCATTCTTGTATCTTTTTCCGATCCAGAATTGTGAGCATTTAAAGTTAGTAGGGTGAGTGTTGGTCATTTTGAGAAAACACTGTCTAAAGTCTAGCCTAGCCGAAGAAAATGCATTGACGTAGTCGTTTTAAAACACTTATAAGACCATTTTTGAGACCATATTAAATATTATCCTTTATACATATGAATGTTAAAGAACACAAAAATGTCCATAACTCAAAACTGACAAAAAGATGCAGACACACAGGCATGCACATGCATAGGCCAAACACATGCACACACACATGCACGAACATGAGCGTGCGCGTACACACACACACGCCACACACTTAACAAAGAGATAGAGTTCATCAAAGATTGAAAGATAAATTATTTTCTACAGTATTGGAATATCATGGTACAGCTTAGTCTTTCGTGGAAGACTATGACTCTCTAACTAGGGGGCATTTGCACTGGCTCTAGTGCTGCCACCAATGGGATTGGTTGGTCTTTGGGGACCTTCCCCAACGCCAACTCTCGTCCTCAAATCCCTTTGGCCGAGAGAGTGGAGAGTGGGGGTGTAACCTACCCTGCGCAAGGCTTCTCCATTATAAAACTGTAGTCCAGCCCGCCGGAATAGCAGCTTCCCCCACTGCTATCGTATTAGGTATTCGGTATTTTATAGTCTCTGTTAAAAAAATTGGATTGCTTCCACCTGGAGAGCGCGTCGCAGCCAGAGGCGCGCCACCCATTTTCTTTTCTTTTTTGCATGCGATTTTTGTGTGACTGATGAGGAAGGAAAGGGTGGTGGTAAATTTTGACCAAATGACAACTTTCTCGTTGCCACTGGGATTAACGTGTGCTAAGTACATGGGCACACAGAACTTCGGTTTATCGTCTCATCCGAAAGACTCCACGTTCAGACCGTAAGGCCTAGTGCAAAGTGAGAGGAAAAATCCCCTGTACCCAGGTTGAACTCGGGTTTACTTGACACAAGGCGAACGCGTTACCTCTGTGCAAGTCTACACTCTATCTGGCAGTCATTGTCGGAAACGACAGACTTACCCCGCAGGAGGTCAGGGTTGGCCAGCAGAGAGTTGACCTTGTCTCCCAGGGCGCTGAAGGCGGCGTCCGTGGGAGCGAACAGCGTGACGGGGTTCTGATCTGTGACACACACAAACATCATACTTATACATCAAACAATTGTGCTCTTTTGTCTTCATATTTAGTTTAATTAACGTTTCATCTTCACATTTCGATCATAAAACGAGGTCCAGGAAATATTTGATTTGCATGAATCACGAACAGTTTGTGATACCCCATACAAATGCCTAACATAATTATGCACAAATGGAGCGAAATTTTGATGTTCAGATGTTTTGCTTTTTGTGCCAAGAACAGTCATAAAAATGTACGAGACCCCCTCAGATACCAGCCTGGAAACGCCATTTCGTGTTCTGGATGAGCTTTTGAAGCTCCTGCTGATCCAGGGTGTTCCACTCCTCTAACAGGCACTGTTCTGGGTCCTGTAGACTTCTGAGCTGCTGTGAACGGCTTCTAACGGCTGCCTGGAGCATGTTCCAAAATTGTTCTGTCATACTGAGGTCTCTGGATCGGGTAAACTACCTCATATGGGCAATGGTCTCTTGCTGCAAGTACGCTTACGTGTACACAACCCTTGCTCGATGAAAAGGTGCGTTCTCATCCATGAAGATGAGGTAATCTCGGATCGTACCAGTAGAGGGTTTGACGTGGACATCGAGGAATTCATCCCTGTAGTGAACAATTATCAGAGATTTATTTTGAACATTTTGTGATACCGTTTCCCCAACCGTGCTGATACAGGCCCAAACCATCAAAGACCCACCCCAAGATTTGTCATGCTCCCTGACTCATGTTTCCTGGTAACACTCTCCTGAGAACCTCCACACCCTGACAAGACTATCACTAAAAAAACAGACAGATCCTGAACTGGAGACTCGTTGGAGAAGAGAATTCATGTCCAGTCTCATAATGTCCAGATGACGTGGTTCTGGGCTCTCGAATGAAAAATGGTGTTTTACGTCCTCTCGGTCATAGACACATATGGGACATTTGTAAATACAAAGATGGTGGGAACAATACTGGCTGCAATGCCCGGAGGCAGTGCAACACCAGTAAAGTCCCGAGTTTTTAACAATATAGATATGTACTATATGTACTGCAAAAATATCTATGGGGTCCCACTGAGATTCGAACTCAGGTCTTCCGGTTCAGAACCGGGCGTGTTACCAACTACACCAAAGGACCTCGACGAGTAAGAATGCCAACAGCACCTGGTGTTCCCTGGCGGTCACCCATCCAAGTACTGACCAGGCCCGACGTTGCTTAACTTCGGTGATCGGACGAGAACCGGTGTTTTCAACGTGGTATGGCCGTTGGCGAAAATCTGGTGGCCCACATGGGGGTCGAACCCACGACCTCCGCGTTATCAGCACGGCGCTCTAATCAACTGAGCTAATGGGCCCACTTATCAAATCAATGCCAACAGCACCTGGTGTTCCCAGGCGGTCACCCATCCAAGTACTGACCAGGCCCGACGTTGCTTAACTTCGGTGATCGGACGAGAACCGGTGTTTTCAACGTGGTATGGCCGTTGGCATTTTAAATGCCAACAGCACCTGGTGTTCCCAGGCGGTCACCCATCCAAGTACTGACCAGGCCCGATGTTGTTCGGTGATCGGACGAGAACCGGTGTTTTCAACGTGGTATGGCCGTTGGCAAAGTAATGTTGGGCTCGTTCTGGGCTCTCAAAAAACAGTGCTGCTTATGGGCTGGGATGATCACGAAGCCCACACAAGCCCAAGGGGAGTGAAAGCAGCATCAGTGGAGTCAAAGACACTGAAAAGAAAGACTAACATCCGGTCCCTTTTCCCTATATGAGTAGTGAGGACAGAAACACTGGTTATGTCCATTTTAAATGTGACACATTTAGGTTACATTAACTCTTTTTTTCAAACCTGAGAGAGTTATCTTTTCATGAGTCAATTATACTTTGGATAACTACCCCACTAACGATAACTCTATCAGCCCGGCTCGCCGTAACTCTTAAGTAGTCCATCTTACCCTGGAGTCCGTTCCTCACAGTTTGGGTGGAAATGTTCCGCACTGGGGCATTCAGCAAATCAAAATGCTACCAGAGAGCGTATGTGAAATGATTTTGGCAAGCCTGAAAGAAACGGAAAGTGGCCATTTTTATCAGCTGTCGCCCAATTGCTGACGTCTATCAGGAGTGTAGATGTAACCCAGCACCACGAAAGGAACAGTAAGTGTCAAACTGACATTTCTGAGAAAATTATACATTAGAAAGCTTCAGACAATTCTCTTTCTAATGATGATACAAGAACCATTCTTTTATAGTTTTTCCGTTCCAGAGTTATGAGCATTTAAAGTTAGCAGGGTGAGCATCGGCCATTTTGAGAAAACACAGTCCAAAGTCTAGCCTAGCTGAGGGAAATGCATTGACCTACTCGTTTTAAAACACTTATAAGACCATTTAAATACCATATTAAAGTACCACAAAACTCAAAATTGACCCCAAAAAAAAATAATTTGGACTTTGCAAGCCTGTTGTGAGAAACTAGCCCAGCGACTTAATGTCCCTTTCGTGGTGCTGGGTCACATACAGATAGACTCGACTTACCAGACAAAAGCTCGTCCAATCCACAGGCGTGTGCCGCAGTGAGAAGCGTGGACAGATCTGATTGGCTGGCGATGACGTCAGTGATGGTTCCATTGGCTGGTTCCATGGGTCCGTACAGATAGTAGATGATTCCATTGCTGGCATGGGTGGTCCGCGGCTGCAGAGGAACCCCTTGAACTGCCAGCCTCTGGCCATGTAGAAACCAAGAATAAATGGCTTTGCCGAATAACTAGATGAATTGTGTTTTCGTTTCAAAGAGCACGGATGGATTAACTCTAATCTGACTCTTATTTGCCAGGAGAGAATTGTTTCAATCTACCCAGTTTTTCTGCGTATATTAGGCCTAGGCCTATATGTCAGCGTGTTTTAATAATTTGCTTATCTAGCTGTCGGATCAAGTTATTTTGTATTTAATAAGTTTATTCTATTATGCAGTCAAATCATTCAAATATCATAAGACTTGACAGATAAAAAGAAACAGTCTGGCAATCTTGTCCTTTAGTCACCCCCTCATTTTTACAACTTTCAATCTCAGAGTCTGTTTCTTTCAGTTCTAGGCTAATTCTAAAACCTTACCCCTTTCCTAAAGACAAAGATATCATAATTCTGCTTCTCAGTTAAAATGTTTAATGCGAAAATTTGAGGAGGGGGGGGGGGGGGGGGGGGCCCCCCCAAAAGTAGGCTAACAAATGACCAAAACACCCACATTGCCAGCATAGTTGTTGACCCGGATATCCTGACCGTTGAGGGTGGTGAGCATGCGTTCGTTGTAGAGCTGGGAGCGGGGGATGGAGCCGTTGACCACATGGTAGAGGAGGATGTCCTTCAGGCTGGCGGGGTCCTGCTTCAGATCGTGGACGGTCATGTGGTTTGACGCCAAGTACCGTTCCAGATACAGGTCAGAGGGGACGAACATGGTGAACGGGCCTGTAGTGATGGAACACACCATGTGACAACACCGTTAAAACGCCCAAAAAAGGCCCATGGGTCCGTTTTACACGGATTTCAGTTTTTTTTTAAATTTCCAGAAACAGAAATTCTATTGATGGGGCTCTGCCCCTGGACCCCGACGGTGCCTCAGCAGCCCCTGGACCCTGCCTTTCATGGTGTTTCTTGTTCATGTTCAGGAGTCGCACCCATGACAGCGTGAAGTGACGTTGTTGATAAACGCAAGACACAACAAAACAACTGACATTTTCGGCAAATATGCCTTTGTCACCATACAACATGCAAAACACAGCGAAGCAACAAAACAGTATTTCCACTCTTTTCAGTCCAGTCCAGTCAGCAAAATGAATGATGGAATTCTTACCACAGTTAAGATTGCTTGTCTTTGCAATGATTAAATTTAAAGAAACTGTAACATACTTCGCCTGCTACAGTACTAGAGTAAAATATTTCTGGGTAAGTATACCATTTCGAAGGGTATTTGCCTCCTCGTGGGGATACTGGAGGGTCTTTCGTACAAATAGTTTCCCCACCTTCTGGAAGTTCTGTGCTTGTAGCTTTTTCACTCTCTTTCACTCTGCCTTTTCCCTTTGCTTACTACCATCTACTATCTTTCTGCCCTATTCGACCATTTATTTTTATTATTTTTTAATCTTCCCAATTTTCTCCTCTGAGCTCCTCTGAAATGGGAATGTGTTGGCTGTACGCAGCAGGGAGACCAGTGAAAGCTGAAAACCAGACACATACGTACCTTACCCATTATGGCCATATGGCCTGGGAACGCAGAAGAAGAAGACGGGTATTTGCCCAAAGGGAAGACTATTATCAACCTATTGTACTCCTGTTGTGATAGGATCTTCTGGATTATACATTTCAATTATTTTGGGGGGCAGACTGGGCGTGAAGAATGGCGGGGATATAAATCTTTGTTAAGTGTGATTTGTATGTAATGTTGCTTAATAAAGATACATTCCTCAAAGAAAATACTGATATCTCCCTCTCTCTCTCTCTCTCTCTCTCTCTCTCTCTCTCTCTCTCTCTCTCTCTCTCTCTCTCTCTCTCTCTCTCTCTCTCTCTCTCTCTCTCTCTCTCTCTCTCTCTCTCTCACACACACTCCCTCGCTCGCTCTCTGTCCGTGCGCGCGCATGCGCGTGTATGCATATGTTTGTGTGTGTGTGCGAGTACGTGCGTGTGTATATGTCTGTGTGTGTGTGTGTGTCTGTCTGTCTGTCTGCCTGTCTGTGTGCGTGAGAGAGAGAGAGAGAGAGAGAGAGAGAGAGAGAGAGAGAGAGAGAGAGAGAGAGAGAGAGAGAGAGAGAGAGAGAGAGAGAGAGAGAGAGAGAGACAGACAGACAGAGAGAGAGAGAGAGAGGAGAGAGAGAGAGAGAGAGAGAGAGAGAGAGAGAGAGAGAGAGAGAGAGAGAGAGAGAGAGAGAGAGAGAGAGAGAGAGAGAGAGAGAGAGAGAGAGAGAGAGAGAGAGAGCTGACCGTCGTGGTTGAGGGTCTGCATGAGGCCAGCAGTGGATAACAAATCTCTCACGGTGGTTCCAGACACAGCGTGACCCAGAGTGGTTGCTGCCTCTGTCCCAGGCTGCATCCCCACCCCCATCAGCAACAGCGCAACAGGCAGCCACATAGTGTTGTGTTTTTGTTGTAAAACGCTGGAAAAGAAACAAGAAGTAGATTTGTGACTCGTTCACAATCAAACGATACAAAGAAACAGCAAGTGGGAAGAAGATTGAGACGTTGTTCACGTCGTAAATCACCCTACTTGGGAAGAAACTCTACTATGGCTTAGTACACGTACCCCGGAGGAAGAGTCTGGTACATGGCTAGCCTGCAAACTTGACTTGTTGGGTTGTGACCGGGCGGGCAAGTGTCACTGTTGTTGTTGTTGTCGTACCCTGGCTTAAAGACTCCAGGGATCATCCCAACAGCCGAAGCACTTGAATACTATGGCAGTGGCGTACGAACGGGGGGGGGCAGGGGGCAGCTGCCCCCCCCCCCCCCCCCCCCCCCCCCCACCCCCCCCCTGGCTCAGAGGAGGAGGGGCATACATGTCTTCCTGTCCCCCCAAAAATTCGAGCAAGCCAGCAAGCCAGCAAGCCAGCAAGCGAAGAGAGGAGAGAGAGAGAGAGAGAGAGAGAGAGAGAGAGAGAGAGAGAGAGAGAGAGAGAGAGAGAGAGAGAGAGAGAGAGAGAGAGAGAGAGAGAGAGAGAGAGAGAGAGAGAGGAGAGAGAGAGAGAGTCAATTTAAAACTTACAATCTTGTGTTATAGGGACATAGTTGTATTGTTTTCAGATTGCTTTATTAGCCCTCTACTTCATTCCAGAATGGTGAGGTTTTGTGATTTTTGTACCTTCTTTGCTGTTGTTTTGCTTCTGCCCTCACAATATCATGAGAACCGCTGCAGAAAATCTCTTCAAATGTTGTAGGCAGTATGTCAGTGGCAGCTGCCCCCTTCCCCTGGCTCAGAGAAGGGAGGGGGGTATATATGCTCCCCCTAAAGAGAGAAGGAGGAGTATTCAAAGGCTCAATTTTTAAATACAATAATTTAGCCTACATCGATTTCTTTAAAATCCTGATGGCTAGCTGTTCTTAAATGTACAAGTCTATTAAAGAATGCCCCCTTGTCTATTTGTCTGCCCCCCCCCCCCCCCTTCCCACTTCCCCCTTCCCCACATGACCCCTGTCACTTTTGCAAAAATCAGTTGTACCCCAATTCTGCTTCTGTCGCCCCTCCCCTTATGTTTTACACCATCCCCACCCTTACACACCCTTGAAGGCGACAAAGTACAAATCACACACACAATCCATCCTAATTGAGAACTTGCTAATTATGTGAATTCATTTGATTGAAATTGGAAGCGCTTATTACTGTCGTTACAGTTGAGGGCCTGCATGGTTCAGCCCGCTTTCACGGGTCCATTCATCATTCTCAAGTAGGTTTACCTTGGATCCATATTCTATGCCACATTTTGAATTTTGAAATGCAAAATCGGGGTAAATTGTTAATCTGTTGTGAATGACAGTGAATCCCAAACTTGGAGGCATTAACACTGGCGTTTACTAGTACTGCAGCAAAGGGGATTATTTGACCTTTGGGGACCTTCCCCAACACAAGCTATCTAAACTTTCTTTGGCCAGGAGAGTGGGGATACTTTGGGCAAGAGTTCTTTACTTTTAACAATATGCCCAGTCCTCCAAAATAGTAATTGTTCCCTTTGATATCTCCCCCAAAAAGGAAAATATAAAAAAGAGGTAGAAATGTAGACCCATGCTATAGCTTTAGCTTATTCTCCCACGAGAAGCCTTGATTGCATCCTTTACATTCAAATTATCGTCAGCTTCTGGGGGGCAAGCTCCAGACCCCCCACACACACCCCAAGTGGTGGAGTTCAGTAGAGCCTGTTCAGGACACCACCTACTAAGCCCCCTACTGACGACACTATTCTCTTAGTCGCGGAGCCAGCGTGAGTGAGGTCCTCCTCCGAGGGCGCCACCACGACCGTCCACCGACAGCTCCCCAGAACACACTGATCCCCATGACTTTGACCCGAACGCACCAAGGCATAGACTGGATTGGAAACCGAAACTGAGGCCACCATGAGAGCAGGGCATGCAAAGCCACAGAATTTGAGACTTTTTTTTTTTATAATGATTGATGGAAATGAGGCGGATGACTATAATGATGATGATGATGCTATGTAGTTCCGTATCGGTCTGAGACTGCATGACAGGGCTGTATTCTATTCTACGCTTCCTTTCATAATGATATCCCGGCGTTTACCAGGCCCGAGAACTACAGACACCTGCAGTGTTGGTCATGAAATTAGAGTAACACTCTCAGATGCATCCGTTAAGCGGATGAAGCTCGACTGTGTGGTTTCAGTCTTCCCATTGAGCCCATAGTCACTCACTCTGGTAGGAGTCGGTCCAGGACCGAAAAAAAACCTCGCCTCTGATGGGATTCGAACCCGAAACCTCCGAGCCCGTAGTCCGCGACGCTAGCCACTACGCCACGGCGACTGGTCAAAGTGTGTGGAATTTGTGGATGAAAAATATTGGAAAAGAAACAAAAAGTGTTCACAACCTGTTGGAAAAAAAGAATAAATAAAAACAGTGGAAAATAGGAAAGTATAGGTATTAGGATACAGATACAGGTATTGATTATTAAACTGCACGATTCTTACCACAGCACTTAAGAAACTGGAAATATCCACTAAACAGGTTTCTGATTCCTGATGTTAGAAAGGGGTCCAGTCCAGATTGATGGGCTCAACGAATTAGGACAAAAGGAAATTCGACCTTTCCGTCTCTTAGATAACTGAAGAAGTTTCAAAGATAAAACAGGACACACACAAACACACCTTCTTCTCTCTCTCTCTCTCTCTCTCTCTCTCTCTCTCTCTCTCTCTCTCTCTCTCTCTCTCTCTCTCTCTCTCTCTCTCTCTCTCTCTCTCTCTCTCTCTCTCTCTCTCTCTCTCTCTCTCTCTCTCTCTCTCTCTCTCTCTCTCTCTCTCTCTCTCTCTCCTCTCTCTCTCTCTCTGATCCAGAAACAAACCTCTACACAGCTACACTTATCTCCACAAAAGGCGTACCTTTCCTCCAGACTGTGCCAGTGTGTGTCTTATCACTGGCAGTACACCCCCAACTCCACCAATGTCGTGACCAATCAATCAGCGCTTCTGGATGCACCACAGGAGATCACTCTACTGGCTTATGTCGCTTCTCTTTGTCCAAATAGAAGGCAAGAGAGAGAGAAAGAGAGAATGAATGAATACGAATGCGAATGTTTTATTGAGGGTAAAAAGGATAAGCTACAATATCTTCTTTGCACCTTGCCCTCTCACTCACACATTCATACCATGCATCAAGCAAGAAACTTTGACATAAAACAATCAAGAAAAAAAGGAACAAAAATTGGCACATGAAATAATTCAAAAAGAATCAAAAATGGGAATTAAAAGCAAACATGGATAATAATTAACAATGGTGAACTTGAATTGGTGGTTTAAATTGAGTACGAAAAAAGGGAAACAATTCTGAGAGAAAGAGAGAGACAGACAGACAAGACAGACAGATAATTGTGTAGATGCACACGACTTTCAATACTGCTACCAACAGTGACCTAGGTCACGCGACAATGTGTGTTTTCAGTGAATGTTTAGAATGTGTATCTTTTGACCTACCAAACTGACACTAAACTGACCCTAACCCTATCTCTATCCCTATCCCTAAACCGTCAAATGCAGAAAACCCCCCATAAAACTTTACTAAATATAACTGGGGGAAATAATGATTGGACGACTTCCGGTAGCAGTAATGAACGGCGTGTTGTAGACGCTAAGAAACTGCCTTCAAATGCAACGCCACCTGGCGTCAAAGGCTAAGGAACATAATTTTACCTAAACAGCTCATTGTCTAAAATCGACACCACGTCCAAATCCATCCGTGATCCATCCATATCTTCAGAAATAGAAATTTCACATGACCCTATCCTCTTTTTTTTCTTTCTTTGTTTCTTCTGCTTTCAAATCCGGAGAAGACTGTCCAACAGATTTTCTTGATTGTTCCCAGTCAGTCTGCCTTGCCCCCATCACTGTGCTAAGATTCAAGATGCCACGCTTAGTTGCGGTAGGGAGTGTCGTTGCCTTGTGGTGCGTGACCTCGTGCGTGGCGATGCTGAGCGTGACAGACACGCTCCGGTACGCCAACCAGACCCGCTTTGTGGAGCTGCTGCAGCAGGCCATAGACCAGGGGCTGGTAGACCTCACCACTGGAGGTGAGCATAGCAGCATCTGAATTTTTTTAATTTTATTATTATTATCTATTTGTGTTTGTTTAAGGGCAGTGGGTGGATGTCTCGTGCTTCCATACGGGGAGCTGGACGACCCCTACCCCTCCACGAGTTTCTCCCCGTGGGGATACTGGGGGGGGGGGGGGGGGGGGGGGAGTCTTTCGTACAAACCGATCCCCCACATTCTGGAAGTTCTGTGCTTGTAACTTCCTCTAATCTTTCACTCTCTTTGACTCTACCTTTTTCCTTCGGTTACTGTCATCTACTATCTTTCTGACTCAATGGTCCATTCTCTTGCCTTTTTACAAAAGCTTTCCAACTGATTTTTCCTTTGAGCTCCTCCGAAATTGGAATGTGTCGGCTGCATGCAGCGGGAAGACCAGTAAAAACTGAAAACCGGACACATAATGTACCTTACATATGGAACGCATAAGATTAGTAGAAGAAATGTTGTTTGTTTGTTTGTTTTAATATTCACTATATAGATCAGGAGGTCTATCAGGTTGGGGTTATAAATTCATGAAGTTCAGAGAACAACACTTCGAGACTGAAAGCTGCGAACATAAGGAGGGAAAGCTTAGCTAAACTGTTACTTAGCCCATCCGCAGTTTCAACCGAAGTTTAACAGTTTTAATCGCCACTGTTGCCTCTTGGCACCACAATGATTTAACACTCATGTCACTGATAGGCATCAAATCAGGGTCTGGTATCCAGTGACCTTATGTTCTTAATTTTGGGAGGTAAGGATAGGCCCCATTTTATGCATGTCACAGAGGAATCCCCAATATTGCAGACAGAATCTTTTATCTACCCATGTAAGTTTAATGGAAAGGATTAGCTGAAAAATGGCTGGCGTTGAAAATAACCTCCACCAAGGAAATCATTATAATTATTTGTGCTTTTGTCTAACCAGTGCCCCAAAAGAAAACAAATAAATAAAAATAGAAATGTGCGTCAGTCTAAAAAATTATGTCATTTATATTTTTACGTCACATTTTGCAAGTTGTATCAGTTTGTGGCCACTGGCCACCTCTAATTTTTCTAAAAACAAATGTTTGCAAGTCGCTGACTCGCATCCTGCGGTTTCAAGCTTCGACGCCATTGTTGCATTGTTGCTATGGTTTTTTGACCGAGTAATGGAGGTAAACAACTCTAATTTTCACGAAGTGCTCTCCCCTAGTTTTTTTTCTCTCTCCGAAAATCGTCTATTCTCAGGCCCCTACACCATCCTCGCCCCCACCAATGACGCCATAAACCAGATGCCCGACGAGGACCTCAACGCCTTGACCAGTGACGACAGCACCCTCAGTGACGTCATCAAATACCATGTCATCCAGGGCGAGGTCTTCAGCTGGGGCCTGGATGACGGGCGTATTCTGCACACCATTAACGGGCATCTGGTTCGAGTCTACAGGACAGGGCAGGTAGGCTGTGTGTGTGTGTGTGTGTGTGTGTGTGTGTGTGTGTGTGTGTGTGTGTGTGTGTGTGTGTGTGTGTGTGTGTGTGTGTGTGTGTGTGTGTGTGTGTGTGTGTGTGTTTGTGTGTGTGTGTGTGTGTGTGTGTGTGTGTCTGTCTGTCTGTCTGTCTGTCTGTATGTCTGTGTCTGTCTGTCTGTCTGTGTGTGTGTGTGTGTGTGTGTGTGTGTGTGTGTGTGTGGTGTGTGTGTGTGTGTCTGTATGTATGTGTGTGTGTGTGTGTGTGTGTGTGTGTGTGTGTATGTGCGTACGTGTGCGTTATGTATGTCTGTCTCTGTGTGTGTGTGTGTGTGTGGTGTGTGTGTGTGGTGTGTGTGCGTGTGCGTGTGCGTGCGTGCGTGCGTTCGTGCGTGCGTGCGAATATGTATATTTCTATTGAGATTTTTCTGGAAATAGTAATTCTGCTTTTACTCAAAAAGTGATCAATAGACAAGATTGAGTTTTCGACATCCCCGTATCCGATTGATAATCCATACTTTGTCTGCCTGTTTCTCTCTCTGTGTGTCTCTGTCTCTGCCCGCCTGTCTGTCTCCCTCTCTCTCTCTCTCACTCTCTCTCTCTTCCTCTCTCTCCTATAATCTCCACAGACCAGAGCCTGTGTATATACACAGGCTATGCACAGACCCGGAACCTGAACGACGGGCGAGCGGTGAAGACAGACCTAGAGGCGGTGACTGCAGTGATCCACCTCATTGACTTAAATTCGCATTCGTATTCGCATTTTCTACCCACAGACCCTGTACCTGAATGACGGGCGAGCGGTGAAGACAGACCTGGAGGCGGTGAACGCGGTGATCCACCTGATCGACATCGTGCTGGACGTCCCTGAGGGAACCATCTACAGCGTCACCAGGGACCCCAGGTACCCCCTGTCCGCCTTCGCCGACATGGTGGACAAGGTCCACCTCAACAGGACGCTGGACCACCCCTCCTGTGAGTAGGAACCAACGATTTGGCTTAACGCACAGTTGATGATGACGAAATAGGATTTTACGCCCTCTGCGGTCTTTCGACCATGTGGGGCATTTTAATACAAAGATGGTGGGAACAATACTGGAGGCAATGCCCGGAGGCAGTGCAACACCAGTAAAGTCCCGATTTTTTAACAATACAGATATGTGTAGCAGTAACCACGCCTCGGTTAAACCTCATCGGCTATGGTACCGCTAGTATGAAGTTAATATAACAGTTGATGATAGAGTGGAACCTCTCTTATAAGACCTCCCCCTATAAGACTCCCTCACACATAAGACCTAGGGGAAGACGGGGTAAAAAGCGCATGGGCGGGTAAGAAACCCACCCAATTATCTCATGAAATAAAGAAAATTTCAGTCAAATTTGCCCATGAGACGAATGCTAGACATTAACGCTCGTCTCATGGGCAAAATGAGACTGAAATTTGCTTCATTTCATGAGATAATTGGGGTGGGCTTCTTACCCGCCCATGCGCTTTTTACCCCGTCTTCCCCTACTTCTCTGAGACATTGCCCTTCTATGTAAGTATTAAAAGTACCTCCCATATAAGAGACCTTATACGCCCTCATTTTGGATGATTTTTGAAGGTCTTATAAGGGAAGTTCCACTGTATTACCATTGTGGAACTTCCCTTATAAGACCTTCAAAAATCATTGAAAAAAATGAGGTCTTATAAGGGAGGCAATTTCAATGCTAACAAAGAAGGGCAATGTTCGGAGAAGTAGGTCTCATGTGGGAGGGAGTCTTATTATGCGGGGGGTGGGGGGTATTATAAGGGAGGTTCCGCTGTATCAGAAAGTACAGTCGAAATCCGCTTAACGGGCACCTCAGTATCGCGGACACGCCGGTAATCCGGGCAGTTTTGCTCAGTCTCTTCCTCTTTTTATTACCAGCCGCGCGCGCGAAGGGAGCGAAGCTGGTAATGTTTTCAGAGCAGTCTGTTCCTGACTATGTTAGCATGATAACGTTTGAACAGGGAACCCTAGGAGGCTCAAACATTGCACACAGATAGGAACCTAAGACATCTAAGCCAAAATGGATATCATGAGCCGAACATGCTGCGCCGACGCGCCGCGTCATACAAAATGAGGACTACGTGATCATTTTTGTGTCTCTTTATTTATTTTTTTTTGTTTGTTCGTTTGGGTTTGGGTTTTTTTCAAGTGTTTTTTTTATCTGTCCTCTTGTTCCTCCGCCACTGAAAGGGGACTATGCAATCGTGTGTGTCTGTTCTTTCCTTGATGCTTAGTTCGTCTGTCTGTCTGTCAAAGCAATATTTGTGAACCAACTGAGATAATCAATTTAAAGGTTAAATTTGTGTGTTGGTATTTTACCTAAAGCTGGTGAGTCTCAACATCTTGTTGGCCTTATGTCCATTTTGTGTCCTTGAATCTAAACTGTTTTGTTCCTAAGGCTAAACTTTGGTAGATATCCTTCAGATGATATGTGTACACGCGTGTTTTATGTGAATATGTGTGTGCGAATAGGCCTGTCGATTCTAGTGCATCTTCTATATGGCGCAAACTCTTCTGTATATGCGTGTGTTTGTGTGTTTAGACATGTTTGTAAGTGTACATGAGTATAATTATGTGTATGGGTGCGTGCGTGCGTACATGTATGTGCGTGTGTGTGTGTGTTAGTGCCCGTGTGTGTGCCCGGGTTGTTATGTGTGTGTTTGCATGCGTGCGTGCGTATGTGAGAGTGTGTGTGCATGCGTGTATCTGTGCGTGTGTGTGTGTGTGTGTGTGTGGCGTGTGTGTGCACGTGCACGTTGCGTGCGTGTGTATGTGTGTGCAGTGACCAACAGATACACGGTGTTTGTCCCTTCCAATGATGCCATCAGCCGGCTGCCCACTCTCATTCTGGACAGAATCCAGTCTTCATCTGCTTATCTTAGAGGTAAACACACATGGCCACACATAAGAACAATATACACGTGCGCGTGCGCACACATATGGGTGTACATGCATATGTTTGTGATTGCGTGCAGACAGCCACACAGAGGAATAAGCACACATGCAAGCACACACACACACATACAAACACACACACACACAACACACACATCAAATCTAACACGATACCAAGCAAGTGCGCGCGCGCGCACGCACAACACAGAACACTCACACGCGCAATACACAGAGCACTCACACACACATATACACAGAGCACTCATACACACACACATACACAGAGCACTCACACACACACACACACACACACACACACCACACACACACATACACAGTAGCACTCACAGAGAGAGAGAGAGAGAGAGAGACAGAGAGAGAGAGAGAGAGAGAGAGAGAGAGCACACACAGAGCACTCACACACACACACACACACACACGCACGCACGCACGCACACACACACACGCGCGCACGCGCCGCGCGCGCGCGCGCGCGCACACGCGCACACACACACACTAAGCCATGCCATGCTATGCTGTTATGCTTTGCCATGCCATGATGTGTCATGCCATGCTGTGTCATGCCATGTTTTGCCATGCTATGTTACGCTTTGCCATGTTACCATATGACATGCTTTGCTATGATATACTGTGTCATGCTATAGCTTTGCTATGCTGTGTCATGCTTTGCTATGCTATGTCATGCCATGTTTTTGCCATGCTATGTCACACTTTGCCATGTTACACCATGTCATGCTTTGCCTATGCTGTGTCATGCTTTGCCATGTTACCCTATGACATGCTTTGCTATGATATGCTGTGTCATGCTATAGCTTTGCTATGCTTTGCCATGCTATGCTATGTTTTGCCATTGCTATGTCACGCTTTGCCATGTTACACTATAGTCATGCTTTGATATGCTAATGTCATGCTTTGCCATGTTACACTATGTCATGCTTTGCTATGCTATGTCATGCTTTGCCATGTTATGCCTTGCTGTGATAGGCCAAGGCCATGCTATGGTTTAGGCTCCATACCTATGTTGTGAGTATACCATGCTAGGGCTGTGACTAGGCCGTATCATACTATACTTTGCCATGCTATTACTGCACGCTCATGCTTTGGCATGCTATTTGGTGCTGAAGATACGTTACGTTATGCTTTGCTAATGCTGTGCTGTGTTATGCTTTATTAGTCAATTTAGCGCGTCGTGCTAAATTAGGCACTATAGGCCTACTTTTAGTCAAAATGCTAAACCATACTCTATGCTTTGCTATGTCATGCTGCGCTATGCCATGCTGTGTTTTACTATGCCATGCTACGCTATGTCGTTCTACGTACGCTATGCTTTGCTATGTCATGCTGCGCTATGTCATGCTGTGTTTTACTATGCCATGCTACGCTATGCTTTGCTATGTCATGCTGCGCTATGTCATGCTGTGTTTTACTATGCCATGCTACGCTATGCTTTGCTATATGCTACGATATGTCATGCTGCGCTATGCCATGCTGTGTTTTACTATGCCATGCTACGCTATGCTTTGCTATGTCATGCTGCGCTATGCCATGCTGTGTTTTACTATGCCATGCTACGCTATGCTTTGCTATGTCATGCTGCGCTATGCCATGCTGTGTTTTACTATGCCATGCTACGCTATGCTTTGCTATGTCATGCTGCGCTATGTCATGCTGTGTTTTACTATGCCATGCTACGCTATGCTTTGCTATATGCTACGATATGTCATGCTGCGCTATGCCATGCTGTGTTTTACTATGCCATGCTACGCTATGCTTTGCTATGTCATGCTGCGCTATGCCATGCTGTGTTTTATCTATGCTCATGCTTGATTGCTATGTACTTTGCATATCATGCTACCGCTATGTCATGCTGCGCTATGCCATGCTGTGTTTCTTTTTTCTACTGCCAGTGCTACGCTGTATGCTTTGCTATGTCATGCTGCGCTATGCCATGCTGTGTTTTACTATGCCATGCTACGCTATGCTTTGTTATGCCGTCCCTATTTCTGCAGAGTTGGTCCTCTACCATATTCACCAAGGCACACTGCACGTGCGAAGTTTAGGATCGTAACGGCACGATCTCGACCTATGGACAGTCGCCACGTCATCCATGTGTCTGTTGGTGCGTACATTTTCCCCGGCTTAAGGCGTTAGTTTACACACATACATATACACATACACACACACACACACACCAACAAACACACAACACACACACACACACACCACACACAACCACACCACAACACACACAACACACACACATTTATCGAGTTGAAACAACGATGTCACTGAGAATCCGGCTTGCATACTGTCGTTCTCGGGGGAAAGGGATAGAGTTAGGATCAGCCTAGGGTTATTTGGGGAACTGAAAGACTTGAGATTGAGAGTCGTAAACACGAAGGGGGTGGGGGGTGTAAATCACCCGCTTCCCGAAATGCGTCATGCCATCAAGTGAATTCCGTGGGCGGCATCACGTGGTATGTAGCTTGTGTTTCCTGACGTTGTGGGACGTGGATTGTGAGTAGCAAAATGGCTAACGTCTCTGCCCCGGGTTGGCGCGCGGGTGGTCTGGGTGTGTGTAGGCCAGTGAATTACAATGACTAGGTATATGTCCCAGCCCCGGGCCTTCTTGTATGGCAGCCTCATTATTTGAAAACATGGATCTAGGCCTTATCTCTCGTGGGGGTTGTGTGTTGTTGTGTTATTTATTTGAATAAAAATTTGAACCATATTTGTGTCGATAAAGTGACATTCGAAAACCGTTATTTGTCTTGTCGGGCAGCCTTTGTTTTGCTTTTTCCTATTGAATCAATATATATGATTGTTTGGGGTTCTTTGTATGATTTGAAACGCGTCGTGTCCTTTTGCGCCTTTGGTGGGATTTGCAGTTCTGAGCTTGTAAGGAATCTTGTCCGTGTTATTGCGAAGAAAAAAAATCTTTCTAAACTGATCTTGATCTGATGATTGTTAGCGCAGAATCCATTGGATTAAAGCAAGTGGGGGGAAAATGGGGAGAGCACCTAAACCTATTGATCCCTAATAAAAAAACAAAGTGGGGGGGGGGGGGGGTGAGGAGCGGCAGGCTACAAAGTCCCACTGTTCATCAGTGAAAAAAACCAGGGGAACCAGCCGACCCCAGCCACAATTAGAATTGGTCGTGGGACCTCTACAACGTCTTATTGGTCTGGGCTGTTGCTGGAAACAGACACAGCAGTCCTGACGGTGGCCTGAACGAACAGGGACGATTGGCTGGAAGTGTTCCACTCAGGGTTGCCGTGGACGAATGTGTTCGGAAGACTGTGTACTAATCCTTCGACAACGAATGCAATTGGTGTGTTCGCGCCATGTGATACCACGTGGTTGTAATCGTGGTCCTCACTGACGGGGCACACTTCTCCGTTTGAAAGCGGCAACTGGTAAGGAACTGTTCGATGGAGGGCTGTAATCTCACCCTGAGAACTAAAAGAACATGTGCGGCGATGTCGTTTCTCTTCTTATTGGTTGCAAAGCTGCTTGTTCAAGCCTGCTGGACGGATCCATGCGTGCGGTCTTTAATTTTTTGCTTATCGCTATCCACTTTGTGCCTTCAGCTGCCATACTTCTTGGATTCTTTCCAAATACTCACGTACTCAAGTTCGATCTTACATGGTGCTATTACGCCGTTCGCTACTTATCTTGACAGCAGCTAGATTTGCTATAATACCCAATAGGAACTTCTCTCTATATTCATTATCTTACATTAGGCTTCCTTATTTTTACTCGTGATATTTTGCATAACTTTTTCATTCCCGTTTAATTTAAGTTCTTGTTTCTCTTTATAATTCACATTCTTTGCAAAACTCTCACATATCTCCCCTTATTTCTCCTCTTACTTTTTTTTACGTAATTTCTCTCTACATTTTTCTCCAATCTTACTTCTTATTATTCCTTCTTTTCTATCATTACCTAATATTCCTTTTCTCTCTCTACTTCTCCTTACCTCCTTTATCCTCTTTCTCCTTCAACCTATCTCATCTATCCCCCTTCTTCCCTCTCTTTCTTTTTTCTCCTCTTTTTTCCTTCATCTTTTCTTTTTCCCTTCCCTTCTTTTTTTTTCCTTTTCTTCTAACCTCCACTTCTTTTATCTCTGTTATTTTTTCT
>CM065692.1:4530751-4533251 GCA_017654935.2 Phymorhynchus buccinoides
CTTCCACACTTAGGCCTACCACCCTGCTAGACCAAATAGGAACAACATCCACGTTCTTGGAATTTCAGCCAGTTACTGCCTTTGAATTGAAGAAGATCATTCTAAAAGCTAAACCCACTTCCTGTCCTCTTGACCCTATACCGACGCCACTTTTCATAGAGTATCTTGATGAACTACTCCCTACTCTCACCCATATTGTCAACAACTCTCTGACATCTGGCTCCTTTCCATCTGTGTTCAAAACTGCCATTGTCAAACCACTTCTAAAGAAATCATCCCTTGACCCAAACACTCTCAAGAACTATAGGCCTATATCCAACCTCTCTTTCATATCAAAAATCATCGAGAAATTAGTTCTTCATCAACTCCTAGGCTATCTCAATGAACATCAACTCATCAGTTGTTCACAATCAGCGTACAGGCCATTTCACAGCACTGAAACGGCACTGTTGAAAGTAACTAATGACATTCTCTTAGCTCTTGACTCTGGTGACGCATCTATATTAACTCTTTTGGATCTTTCAGCTGCTTTTGATACTATTGACCACCATATACTCCTTAAGAGGCTTCAAATCACCTATGGAATATCAAGCACTGCTCTGTCATGGTTCTCGTCTTACCTTTCTGGTCGAACTCAGTCTGTCTCCATCAATGACTCATCTTCTGCAATGGTTGGCCTCACATGTGGGGTTCCTCAAGGCTCAGTACTTGGACCAGTCCTCTTCATCATGTACACTAAACCCCTGTCCGAGTTGATCACTTCTCATTCAGTTGATTCTCAGTCTTTTGCTGATGATACACAACTCCACAAGCCTGTATCCCCATCTACCATTCTTCCTTCTATATCTTCACTTGAATTCTGCATTCGCAACATCAAATCATGGATGCTACAAAACAAACTGAAGCTGAATGACGACAAAACGGAGGCCTTGTTCATCCACTCTCCATCTAGAAAACTTCCGTACCCAAAGCCTGATTCCATCTCTGTCTGTGACACTCAAATACCTTTTTCTCCTTCTGCTAGAAATCTTGGCTTCCACATCTCTCAAGATATGAGTGTTGACTCACAAGTTCAAACTATCTGTCGGTCAGCATACTGTGAGCTGCGTCGCATTGGTACGATTCGCCATCTCCTGTCTATAGATACTACTAAAATACTAGTCTGCGCTTTTGTTCTCTCTAAACTAGATTATTGTAATTCACTCTTGTATGGCTGCCCCCAACACCTCATTGACAAGCTTCAAAAAGTCCAGAACTCTGCTGCCAGACTTGTCCTCAAGGTCTCTAAGTATCATCATGTTCAACCACTCCTGATATCCCTTCATTGGCTTTCCATCAAAGCACGTATTGACTACAAAATTTCCACTCTATGTCATTCTTATTTCTCTGGAAATGCCCCTAGCTACATTTCTGACATGCTTTCTGTCTATGCTCCATCAAGGCAATTGCGGTCATCTTCAGATTCCAAAATTCTCTGTGTTCCTAGTACACGAACAAAAATGTTTGGTGAGCGCTCCTTTTCCTTTTCGGCCCCATCAGTTTGGAACTCCTTACCACGCGAAATCCGCCATATCCAGTCCTTGCAATGTTTCAAATCAGCTCTCAAGACCCACCTGTTCAAGCTACATCACAACCTTTAGGCCACATTACTTCTGGACTCTATTCTCACACACACACTCCCCTCCCCCCATATTAGTTTCACTGTGTGTTGACTGCAATGTGTACGTCAGCTTTGTTGAGAGAGAGAGAGAGAGAGAGAGAGAGAGAGAGAGAGAGAGAGAGAGAGAGAGAGAGAGAGAGAGAGAGAGAGAGAGAGAGAGAGAGAGAGAGAGTGTGTGTGTGTGTGTGTGTGTGTGTGTTGATGCTTTGTTCAACTGATTGTATTTTGTATTGTGTTTTTTGGGTGGGGTGAGTGGTGGTGATGGTAACGGTGTGTGTGTGTGTGTGTGTGTGTGTGTGTGTGTGTGTGTGCGTGTGCGTGTGTATGTGCCGGTACGTGCGTGTATGTGTGGGTGGGGTGTGTATGTGTATGCCTATTTGCATGTGCGTGAGCGATTATTTCGTGTTGTTGTTGAATTTGTTGCTTCTTAATTTTTGTTGTTGTTAAGCGCATAGAGCTCCACATTGGTGGAGGAATGCGCTATATAAATGATTCACTATTATTATTATTATTATTATGAGATGCGTATCGTTGAATCAGCAGAAACCTCCACCCAAACACACCTTCAATGTTGTTCACGACTAAGCAGGGGAAACAAATCACGCTAGGTATAAGTTGTTTATGGCACTTGCTTGTTTCCCTTTGACCGAGCAGACCCTAGGTTTTATACAATGTTGGTGACTCGTGTTGCTTACAGTGAGTTGTAATACAGGTATAATGTTGGCAAAGAAAGTTTGAAGAGGTAAGGAGGTGGTGGGAAAGTTTGGATGGGATAGGGATACAGTCAAGTGTGTGAGAGAGAGGGTCGAAGCAGGATAGGAACAATGGTCGAAGCAGGAT
>CM065692.1:4543251-4545751 GCA_017654935.2 Phymorhynchus buccinoides
GATAAGAAAGTAATACAGGTAAATTGGTTGGGAAGGGGGGGGGGGGGGGTAAGGATAAGAAAGTAATACAGGTAAATTGGTTGGGAAAGGGGGGGGGGGGGGTAAGGATAAGAAAGTAATACAGGTAAATTGGTTGGGAAAGGGGGGGGGGGGTAAGGATAAGAAAGTAATACAGGTAAATTGGTTGGGAAAGGGGGGGGGGGGTAAGGATAAGAAAGTAATACAGGTAAATTGGTTGGGAAAGGGGGGGGGGGGTAAGGATAAGAAAGTAATACAGGTAAATTGGTTGGGAAAGGGGGGGGGGGGTAAGGATAAGAAAGTAATACAGGTAAATTGGTTGGGAAAGGGGGGGGGGGGTAAGGATAAGAAAGTAATACAGGTAAATTGGTTGGGAAAGGGGGGGGGGGGTAAGGATAAGAAAGTAATACAGGTAAATTGGTTGGGAAAGGGGGGGGGGGGGTAAGGATAAGAAAGTAATACAGGTAAATTGGTTGGGAAAGGGGGGGGGGGGTAAGGATAAGAAAGTAATACAGGTAAATTGGTTGGGAAAGGGGGGGGGGGGTAAGGATAAGAAAGTAATACAGGTAAATTGGTTGGGAAAGGGGGGGGGGGGTAAGGATAAGAAAGTAATACAGGTAAATTGGTTGGGAAAAGGGGGGGGGGGGGGGGTAAGGATAAGAAAGTAATACAGGTAAATTGGTTGGGAAAGGGGGGGGGGGGTAAGGATAAGAAAGTAATACAGGTAAATTGGTTGGGAAAGGGGGGGGGGGGTAAGGATAAGAAAGTAATACAGGTAAATTGGTTGGGAAAGGGGGGGGGGGGTAAGGATAAGAAAGTAATACAGGTAAATTGGTTGGGAAAGGGGGGGGGGGGTAAGGATAAGAAAGTAATACAGGTAAATTGGTTGGGAAAGGGGGGGGGGGGTAAGGATAAGAAAGTAATACAGGTAAATTGGTTGGGAAAGGGGGGGGGGGGTAAGGATAAGAAAGTAATACAGGTAAATTGGTTGGGAAAGGGGGGGGGGGGTAAGGATAAGAAAGTAATACAGGTAAATTGGTTGGGAAAGGGGGGGGGGGGTAAGGATAAGAAAGTAATACAGGTAAATTGGTTGGGAAAGGGGGGGGGGGGTAAGGATAAGAAAGTAATACAGGTAAATTGGTTGGGAAAGGGGGGGGGGGGTAAGGATAAGAAAGTAATACAGGTAAATTGGTTGGGAAAGGGGGGGGGGGGTAAGGATAAGAAAGTAATACAGGTAAATTGGTTGGGAAAGGGGGGGGGGGGTAAGGATAAGAAAGTAATACAGGTAAATTGGTTGGGAAAGGGGGGGGGGGGTAAGGATAAGAAAGTAATACAGGTAAATTGGTTGGGAAAGGGGGGGGGGGGTAAGGATAAGAAAGTAATACAGGTAAATTGGTTGGGAAAGGGGGGGGGGGGTAAGGATAAGAAAGTAATACAGGTAAATTGGTTGGGAAAGGGGGGGGGGGGTAAGGATAAGAAAGTAATACAGGTAAATTGGTTGGGAAAGGGGGGGGGGGGTAAGGATAAGAAAGTAATACAGGTAAATTGGTTGGGAAAGGGGGGGGGGGGTAAGGATAAGAAAGTAATACAGGTAAATTGGTTGGGAAAGGGGGGGGGGGGTAAGGATAAGAAAGTAATACAGGTAAATTGGTTGGGAAAGGGGGGGGGGGGTAAGGATAAGAAAGTAATACAGGTAAATTGGTTGGGAAAGGGGGGGGGGGGTAAGGATAAGAAAGTAATACAGGTAAATTGGTTGGGAAAGGGGGGGGGGGGTAAGGATAAGAAAGTAATACAGGTAAATTGGTTGGGAAAGGGGGGGGGGGGTAAGGATAAGAAAGTAATACAGGTAAATTGGTTGGGAAAGGGGGGGGGGGGTAAGGATAAGAAAGTAATACAGGTAAATTGGTTGGGAAAGGGGGGGGGGGGTAAGGATAAGAAAGTAATACAGGTAAATTGGTTGGGAAAGGGGGGGGGGGGTAAGGATAAGAAAGTAATACAGGTAAATTGGTTGGGAAAGGGGGGGGGGGGTAAGGATAAGAAAGTAATACAGGTAAATTGGTTAGGAAAGGGGGGGGGGGGGGGGTAAGGATAAGAAAGTAATACAGGTAAATTGGTTGGGAAAGGGGGGGGGGGGGGGTAAGGATAAGAAAGTAATACAGGTAAATTGGTTGGGAAAGGGGGGGGGGGGTAAGGATAAGAAAGTAATACAGGTAAATTGGTTGGGAAAGGGGGGGGGGGGTAAGGATAAGAAAGTAATACAGGTAAATTGGTTGGGAAAGGGGGGGGGGGGTAAGGATAAGAAAGTAATACAGGTAAATTGGTTGGGAAAGGGGGGGGGGGGTAAGGATAAGAAAGTAATACAGGTAAATTGGTTGGGAAAGGGGGGGGGGGGTAAGGATAAGAAAGTAATACAGGTAAATTGGTTGGGAAAGGGGGGGGGGGGTAAGGATAAGAAAGTAATACAGGTAAATTGGTTGGGAAA
>CM065692.1:4550751-4560751 GCA_017654935.2 Phymorhynchus buccinoides
AAGTGACACAACCTGCCCCAGCAATAATAATAATAATCAAAAAGTAATTTGGCAAGTGTCCGTGTGTCTGAAACACCAAACGGGCCTTATAACTCCGCCGTTTTTCGACCGATTCGCTTCAAATTTGCTGTGAGCCCTAATGGGGCGATGGCAACGGCAACCGAGGCGGCCGTGTCATTAGCGCGGTTTTGCAAATGCGCGAAACGCGCATCCGCCGGCCTCTCGGCGCCCGTATCTCCGGCGTTTCTGGGTCGATTGCCTTCGTATTTGGCAGATATATGACCGGGGACGGTGACTATCGATGTGCCAAACCGGAAGCGAATCGGTTCAGAAACGCGCGCGCTATACGCCGCTTCACCTTTTCACGAATAACTCCGCCGTTTCTTAACCGCATCGCTTCAAGGCTTGTCAGGCTTGCTATGGCCGTGGCAAAGCATGGCAGGAAATTTGACGAGAATCGGGAGAGTGCGTCACTCTCAGAGCAGCGCCAACGGGAAACAGGGCCTTATAACTCCGCCGTTTCTTAACCGAATCGCTTCAAATTTGCTGTACTCAGCGTTACCAGTGCTTGGCGTTACCGTTACCAGGCGTTGCCGGTACTCGGCGTTGCGCTAGTAATAATAATAATAGAAGAAGAATAAGAAGAAGAAGAAGAAGAAGAAGAAGAAGAAGAAGAAGTACGCATTCTGCTTTGCCATTGTATTTATGTGGGTTTTTTGTTGTTGCTTTTTTTTAAATGTCATTCTATGTCCGTGCTGTGTTCACAAAATTGTGAGTGTGTGTGGTGTGTGCATGAAGTGAGGTGGGTTGGGTGGTCGTAGATCGAGGTCATGCGTGTTTTAAACAAAAATTATTTTCTTTTAAGAAAAAGTTTATTTTATTGTTTTCTTCATGCTTTGTTTTGAATCTGTTCTGTTTGGTTCGTTATCCTTGAAACCGTCCGAAAAAGAGAGGTAAATTTATAATGTTTGGTTCGTTGTTCATGGAATGTGTGTGTGTGTGTGTGTGTGTGTCTGTGTGTGTCTGTGTGTCTGAGTGTCTGTCTGTCTGTCTGTCTGTCTGTGTCTGTCTGTCTGTCTCTGTGTGTGTGTGTGTGTGTGTGTGTGTGTGTGTGTGTGTGTGTGTGTGTGTGTTAGAAAGGAGAGTGAGGGGGAGCTGGTGTCTGCATTTGCTTTAAATCGTGTTGAATCTTTTAAATTGTTTATTTATGACTCTTCTTTATCTGAAGTTGTTTTTTGTTTTATTCCTGCAAAATCTCTAGGATGAATTTTTTTGGTATAGAAAAGCATTAAATATATATGTAGTAGTAGTAGTAGTAGTAGTAGTAGTAGTAGTAGTAGTAGTAGTAGTAGTAGTAGTAGTAGTAGTAGCAGCAGTAGTAGTAGTAGTAGTAGTAGCAGTAGTAGCAGCAGCAGTAGTAGTAGTAGTTGTAGTAGTAATAGTTGTAGTTGCACGAACGGATGCGTGCGCACCTACACATGCGCGTGCCATTGTATGCACGCACACACACACGCACGCACGCACGCACGGACGGACGGACGCACAAACACACACGCATACACATATTCAAGCACGCTCTGAATTTAAAAAAAAGGATCTGTATTGATTTTGTTTCATGTTGTGTCTACTAGGATGGTTCGTACCTATAAAACAAAAGGTAAATGGAACACTTTTCAAGTCCAAAGGCGGGACACAAGTAAAAATTAAAAACAACATCGATGCACCTAAAAGCCAGACAACATAAAAAACACGAAAATCATAACAATTAATGCATTTTATATGCACTGACACAACCTGCCCCATGGCACAACCTGCCCCTCCTTACTATATACACCGCAAATTTAGATTTTCTTTGTGTGATTTTGTAAAAGAATGATTATTCTTTCATTTACTTGGATTGCTTCTATTGAAAAATGAATGAATGAGACTAACAAATTATTTTCCCGACACAAGCTGCCCCACTCTACCCCAAACTAATAATAACTGTAACTAGATTTCCCAAGTCTGCCCCCCCCCCCCCCCTCACCTGTTGTAGGCTACTGAGGAAATGTATGTCAGCATTACAAATCAACAAAGAACGCGCGTGTGTGTGTGCGTGTGCGTGCGCGAGGTGTGTGAAATGAAACTATCGTTAATTAAAAAAAAAAATAAAGAACAAAAAATAGTGCCGATGCCCAGACTCGAACTCGGATCTTTCGCGTAAGAGACAAACGCTCTATGCAAAGTGCTACTGAGGCATTCTGCACGGCAATTTTATATTAATATAGCCTACCGTTTCATAGCTCCGAATCAAATATTTAAAACTGATTTGCATCCAATTTGTTTGATCTAGTGACTTTTAAATAAAAACAGTCACTGCCGACATAATGTAAAGTTATATCATTGTGCAAAGTGTGGTGGGGCTATCATCTGTACTTTCTGAGAACATTCTATGTTAAAAAATTTCACACGTACGCACGCACGCGCACGCACGCACACACACACTCTCTCTCTCTCTCCTCTCTCTCTCTCTCTCTCTCTCTCTCTCTCTCTCTCTCTCTCTGTTTATATATTTGCATTGGGAAGATTTCTCATTGTTACCCCCTCTCTCGTTACATGGTCAGATGGCCTGGTCATTAAACAATTGTTCATTGTTTTCTCTCTCTCTCACCCTCTCTCTCTCTCCCTCCCTTTTGGCGGGAGGGAATGGGGGTTACGGAACCCAGGTAACCCAATCAATCAATCAATCAATCATATCAAAACATTTATTGTCTTTAAAACATAAAGATATTCTTTGTCTGGCGTGCACATAAAACACACATATAAAAATAGAGACAACGAGATACAGCTTGGACAATAAATATATAGCGCAAAGAAGAAAATGTCGGTTTTCAAGGTCACACTTCAAGGTCAAGGTCAGCATGGCGATACTTTATGCTCGGATGTTTTCTACTCTAGGTTATACAGTACCACACACAATCTGAAGAGCTTCTGTCAAGTACAAATGTGGTAGATATGGCTTAAAACGCAATTTTTAGACCCATACCATTTCAAGGCCTACCGATCTCCCTGACCGTGACCTTGACCTTGATCGGTATGCCATCATCAGAACGGCCATAAGCCAAAGTACCAACATGCCAAGTTTGAAGTCTCTCAGACTAACGGTGTGGAAGTTATAGTAGTCCCTTTTTTTTTTTTAAATCGGTTTTCAAGGTCATACGCCAAGGTCAATGTCACGACGGCGATAATGTATGCGCGGATGCCTTCCTTTCATGGTGACACGCCACCACACAATATTGGAAACGATTCGGTCAAGCGGTTCGGGAGATATCCTTGGGACAGTAAAACCCAATTTTTAGACCCCTACCATTTTCCAGATCTGGCCCTGCTATTTAAGTCACATAGAATGTGCCAGCTTTTCCATATTGCTTTCAAAATCCTAATACTTCCACAATTTAAGGTCAAAGGAATACATAACGGAAGCATACAAACATTCACTGATACGTTTATCATGTGTACCCTTTGACAATGGCAGGTTTTTATCGCACCCCTTTTTACACTTTTCCCCTTCTTTGTCAAGTATTGGCACAAGCTGCCCCATGGGGCGACACAACCTACCCCAAGGTGGGGCAGGTCGTGTCACTTTCACCTCCTGTTTGATTTGAGTAATAATTAAGTAAATATCCTTCAAAAGAAAAATCGCTTTGTGTCATTTTGTAGCAAAATGATTTTTCTTTAATTTGGTATGTGTTTGAACAAATTCTGTTGGAAAATGAGTGAATGAAATGAAAACAAAACTTTTCTGGCACAACCTGCCTCTCGCTCCTATATGTGTTTCATATTGAGATTAAAATTGACGTTCTTAGTAAACAGAAAACAGTGGGATGGTGAAGGGGAGATTATTATTTGTAACTGAAGTGGTTGTTTTAAAAGCTTTTGTTTTTAATTGTCTATACTGTTTATATATGTACCCTTTTTCTGTAGTAGATGGTGACAGAAAGGTTAAGAAATAGAGAGAAGCGTGCGTGCATGCGTGCGTGTGTGTGTGTGTGTGTGTGTGTGTGTGTGTGTGCGTGCGTGCGTAAGTGCGTGCGTGTGTGTGAAGAAGGACTCCGGTTGTTGTTTTTTGAAATTTCCCAACGATACTTATTTATTACCAGTTATTGTTGGTTTAATATGTCATAAATGTACTTCATGAAAAATAATATGTTCTTTGTTTACAGAGGAGGCCAACACCAAGGTAGCATTCAACGCATGGATGTCCAATAAAATAAGCGTCAACAGTGAGAAGAAGACCCTGATCTGTGACAAAGTTATGACCAACGTGGGCAGTGGTTACGATGGACACACTGGTGAGTTCACTGCACCAGTGGCTGGACTCTACTGCTTCATGGCCAACACCAGTCCTCATGATGATGATCCAAAGACGGTGGCCTATCTGTATCTTGTTGTAGATGGTTTTGAGAACGAATACGCGATGTCATATGGAAAGAACTCGTCCACAGGACACACAGTGGTCAGCATGAAGGCTGGTCAGAAGGCCTGCATTAGATCTCATAATGATGTTCAATACACATACGGTGGTAGTGGATGAACCACTTTCACTGGTCTGTTGATTCAGCCGGATGTCTGAGGGCAAGGAGGACACAGCAAAGCAACAATTTGCGCCCCCACCCCTCCCCCCACATCCCACGATACAACATGAAATCTCACACACACACACACACACACACACACACACACACACACACACAAGCTTGACAGACACATGAACGCACATGCGCGCGCACGTTAACCTATGCAGATGCCTGTCGTGTCCAACTATGACTGCCAGACAGATGGGGCAGCGGCTATTCCGGCAGGCTTTTATTTTATTATTTTATTTTATTTTATTTAAGCAAATAAAATAAGCTAATAAAAACTTAATGAAGAAAATTTTACCTTATTCTCTCAACCCATACAGTTTCTACTCACTCGTAGTTTTCGCCAAGCGTCGGCCTTGCTTCCTCAGCGCGTGCACACTGAAGGTGGAGACTTGGAGTTCAGTCAACATGCCGGTGAGATGAACTCAACGTGTGACTGAATAAGGGAGTTGTAGACTGCTGGCAAGACGTGTCCCTGTCCCTAAAAATAAAAATGTGTTCATTGTGGAGATGCATTGCCAAGGGTACATCTCCACTCTCTCAGCTATAGCGATTTGAGGACAGATGGCGTTGGGGGAAGGTCCCCAAAGGCCACCAATCCCTTTGGCCGCAGCGCTAGTTGCTGTAAGCTCTCACTTTAGTATTGACCTCTACCACAGGCTAACGTCTACCAGTGATAAAAACTGTTTGAGTAAAGGGCAGACGCACACACGCGCGTGTCTTCCATCGACTTTAGAATTAAGTTTATCTGCTCTGCTGACTGTCAACAAAGTGTCCAGTTGGAAAATTTTGCTATTTGCTGTTTGCTGTTTTATTGTTTATCTATGTTCATAAAGGCGCATTCGCCGAAATATTCAGTAGTTGTGTTTTCTTTTGTGAATAAAATAACGTCACTTTGCACTTGTCGTGTAGTTGTTTGTTTGTTGTATGTTCCAGTGACGTTGCACTCTGTTTCATTTTAAAAATTATATTATAGACTCTTAACCAGATGATGAACACTTTTACATCCAACACTAAATGCCTGTTTTGTGGCTAAAAACAACTTAAGAATATTACATGACTCTTGCTATGAATTTATGTTATGTTTCTTGTAAGTGATCTGGTTTCATGACGAAAGTTACAAAGTGTCAGTGTCACCAACAATGTCTGTATTAAATACCTACAAAATTGGGGTCATTTTTGGTTGTTGATTTTTTGGTTGTTGGTTATTGTTTAATCAGAAATAAAGCTTTGGACTTTGGTTGCTTTTCTATGGTACATAATGGACTCCAATAATTTCTTATTGATGACGTTTAGTGTGTGATGACTTTTTATGGCTCATGAATGTCAATTCCTTTTCGATGGCATGTGTGCTTTGATTGCTTTGGCATGTGAAGCAAGGCCAATGTCAGTTGACGTGTGAGTGAAGTCTCTTTTTCTCTAGCACAATCATGACTGATCGCTTTCTGCTTGCACAATGATGTTTGATAACTGTCGTTTGCTGGTGACTTTGGAAAAGCCTTTGTTTGGTGCGTGGCTGCACGCTGCTGTTGGCGCTTTACTCCCCTTCATAAATGTTGGGCGCTGGAAATTCTCTGTCTTTTGTTTTCAAATACACACCCCCTGGTTGGGTAGGTTTAGGTGTGTTGTTTTTTAAAAGATATTCAGTGTCCAGTGATTAATAATCAGCTCAATCAATGATTACCAAACCATTCCTGATAAGACTGTGTACACACATAAGCGGATATTCCATGCGGAAACCCGTACACAATCCATAAATAGGTGAAACAAAGAAGGGAAAGATTTCCGCACGTGTCCAAATTTCCCCTATATGCGTACACTTTTATCCTTCTTTCTTCCACTTATTTAGGGTTTTCCGTACGGAACTTACGCGTCTAATGAGAACTCGGCCTAAGGATTGGGGTTCCACGTTGACTCATAGTCAGCGAGGCCGTGGGCGTGTCCAACTACTGTGACTGGAAGGGGTCATGTGGCCCAGTGATGTCTTTGTGTAAGGGTCATGTAGGCCAGTGGTGTCTTTGTGTAAGGGTCATGTAGGCCAGTGATGTCTTTGTGTAAGGGTCATTTAGGGCCAGTGATGTCTTTGTGTAAGGGTCATGTAGCTCAGTGATGTCTTTGTGTAAGGGTCATGTGGCCCAGTGATGTCTTTGTGTAAGGGTCATGTGGGGCCAGTGATGTCTTTGTGTAAGGGTCATGTGGCCCAGTGATGTCTTTGTGTAAGGGTCATGTGGGGCCAGTGATGTCTTTGTGGAAGGGTCATGTAGGCCAGTGATGTCTTTGTGTAAGGGTCATGTGGCCCAGTGATGTCTTTGTGTAAGGGTCATGTAGGCCAGTGATGTCTTTGTGTAAGGGTCATGTGGGGCCAGTGATGTCTTTGTGTAAGGGTCATGTAGGCCAGTGATGTCTTTGTGTAAGGGTCATGTGGGGCCAGTGATGTCTTTGTGTAAGGGTCATGTAGCCCAGTGATGTCTTTGTGTAAGGGTCATGTAGCCCAGTGATGTCTTTGTGTAAGGGTCATGTGGGCCAGTGATGTCTTTGTGTAAGGGTCATGTAGGCCAGTGATGTCTTTGTGTAAGGGTCATGTAGGCCAGTGATGTCTTTGTGTAAGGGTCATGTAGCCCAGTGATGTCTTTGTGTAAGGGTCATGTGGCCCAGTGATGTCTTTGTGTAAGGGTCATGTAGGCCAGTGATGTCTTTGTGTAAGGGTCATGTGGGGCCAGTGATGTCTTTGTGTAAGGGTCATGTAGGCCAGTGATGTCTTTGTGTAAGGGTCATGTGGGGCCAGTGATGTCTTTGTGTAAGGGTCATGTAGCCCAGTGATGTCTTTGTGTAAGGGTCATGTAGCCCAGTGATGTCTTTGTGTAAGGGTCATGTAGGCCCAGTGATGTCTTTGTGTAAGGGTCATGTAGGCCAGTGATGTCTTTGTGTAAGGGTCATGTAGGCCAGTGATGTCTTTGTGTAAGGGTCATGTAGGCCAGTGATGTCTTTGTGTAAGTGTCATGTAGCCCAGTGATGTCTTTGTGTAAGGGTCATGTAGGCCCAGTGATGTCTTTGTGTAAGTGTCATGTAGCCCAGTGATGTCTTTGTGTAAGTGTCATGTAGGCCAGTGATGTCTTTGTGTAAGTGTCATGTAGCCCAGTGATGTCTTTGTGTAAGGGTCATGTGGGGCCAGTGATGTCTTTGTGTAAGGGTCATGTAGCCCAGTGATGTCTTTGTGTAAGGGTCATGTAGCCCAGTGATGTCTTTGTGTAAGTGTCATGTAGCCCAGTGATGTCTTTGTGTAAGTGTCATGTAGCCCAGTGATGTCTTTGTGTAAGTGTCATGTAGCCCAGTGATGTCTTTGTGTAAGGGTCATGTGGGGCCAGTGATGTCTTTGTGTAAGGGTCATGTAGGCCAGTGATGTCTTTGTGTAAGGGTCATGTGGCCCAGTGATGTCTTTGTGTAAGGGTCATGTAGGCCAGTGATGTCTTTGTGTAAGGGTCATGTGGGGCCAGTGATGTCTTTGTGTAAGGGTCATGTAGGCCCAGTGATGTCTTTGTGTAAGGGTCATGTGGCCCAGTGATGTCTTTGTGTAAGGGTCATGTAGGCCCAGTGATGTCTTTGTGTAAGGGTCATGTAGGCCAGTGATGTCTTTGTGTAAGGGTCATGTAGGCCAGTGATGTCTTTGTGTAAGGGTCATGTGGCCCAGTGATGTCTTTGTGTAAGGGTCATGTAGGCCAGTGATGTCTTTGTGTAAGGGTCATGTAGGCCAGTGATGTCTTTGTGTAAGGGTCATGTAGGCCCAGTGATGTCTTTGTGTAAGGGTCATGTGGGGCCAGTGATGTCTTTGTGTAAGGGTCATGTAGGCCAGTGATGTCTTTGTGTAAGGGTCATGTAGGCCCAGTGATGTCTTTGTGTAAGGGTCATGTGGGGCCAGTGATGTCTTTGTGTAAGGGTCATGTAGGCCAGTGATGTCTTTGTGTAAGGGTCATGTGGCCCAGTGATGTCTTTGTGTAAGGGTCATGTGGGCCAGTGATGTCTTTGTGTAAGGGTCATTTAGGGCCAGTGATGTCTTTGTGTAAGGGTCATGTAGCTCAGTGATGTCTTTGTGTAAGGGTCATGTGGCCCAGTGATGTCTTTGTGTAAGGGTCATGTGGGGCCAGTGATGTCTTTGTGTAAGGGTCATGTGGCCCAGTGATGTCTTTGTGTAAGGGTCATGTGGGGCCAGTGATGTCTTTGTGTAAGGGTCATGTAGGCCAGTGATGTCTTTGTGTAAGGGTCATGTGGCCCAGTGATGTCTTTGTGTAAGGGTCATGTAGGCCAGTGATGTCTTTGTGTAAGGGTCATGTAGGCCAGTGATGTCTTTGTGTAAGGGTCATGTGGGGCCAGTGATGTCTTTGTGTAAGGGTCATGTAGCCCAGTGATGTCTTTGTGTAAGGGTCATGTAGGCCAGTGATGTCTTTGTGTAAGGGTCATGTAGGCCCAGTGATGTCTTTGTGTAAGGGTCATGTAGGCCAGTGATGTCTTTGTGTAAGGGTCATGTAGGCCAGTGATGTCTTTGTGTAAGGGTCATGTAGGCCCAGTGATGTCTTTGTGTAAGGGTCATGTAGGCCAGTGATGTCTTTGTGTAAGGGTCATGTAGGCCAGTGATGTCTTTGTGTAAGGGTCATGTGGCCCAGTGATGTCTTTGTGTAAGGGTCATGTAGGCCAGTGATGTCTTTGTGTAAGGGTCATGTAGGCCAGTGATGTCTTTGTGTAAGGGTCATGTAGCCCAGTGATGTCTTTGTGTAAGGGTCATGTGGGGCCAGTGATGTCTTTGTGTAAGGGTCATGTAGGCCAGTGATGTCTTTGTGTAAGGGTCATGTGGCCCAGTTATGTCTTTGTGTAAGGGTCATGTGGGCCAGTGATGTCTTTGTGTAAGGGTCATGTGGGGCCAGTGATGTCTTTGTGTAAGGGTCATGTAGGCCCAGTGATGTCTTTGTGTAAGGGTCATGTAGGCCCAGTGATGTCTTTGTGTAAGGGTCATGTAGGCCAGTGATGTCTTTGTGTAAGAGTCATGTAGGCCAGTGATGTCTTTGTGTAAGGGTCATGTGGGGCCAGTGATGTCTTTGTGTAAGGGTCATGTGGGCCAGTGATGTCTTTGTGTAAGGGTCATGTGGGGCCAGTGATGTCTTTGTGTAAGGGTCATGTAGGCCCAGTGATGTCTTTGTGTAAGGGTCATGTAGGCCAGTGATGTCTTTGTGTAAGAGTCATGTAGGCCAGTGATGTCTTTGTGTAAGGGTCATGTAGGCCCAGTGATGTCTTTGTGTAAGGGTCATGTAGGCCAGTGATGTCTTTGTGTAAGGGTCATGTGGGCCAGTGATGTCTTTGTGTAAGGGTCATGTAGGCCCAGTGATGTC
>CM065692.1:4570751-4579991 GCA_017654935.2 Phymorhynchus buccinoides
TTTCGTTTGTCTCTATTGTTGGCCTCCACGAATAGTGAGACTGTCAGAAAACTAGCCATTTATATTTATCAAGCGTTCAAAGCGCGGCAGATTGCTATAACCTGAATGCTTATTATTTTGTGCATGTACTGATGTTTATATGTATTTGTTATGTTCCCCCTTCCAATAGGGGCCTTGGCCTTATGGAATAAACATTTTCTTTTCATTTCTCTCTGTGTGAGTGTGTGTGTGTGTGTGTGTGTGCGTGTGTGTGTGTGTGCGTGTGCGTGCGTGCGTGTGTGCGTGCGTGCGTGTGTGCGTGTGTGCGCGCGCGCATGTGTGTGTGTGTGCGTGTGTGCGTGCGTATTATGTCTGTGGAAGCATGCATTCTCGCACGCATCATTCTGCTATTCTCCCCCCCCCCCCCCTCGCTCGCTCTCTCTCTCTCTCTCTCTCTCTCTCATACCAATTGCTATAACCCACTGATATGTTAATGTTCATCGTGCCATTTATTCATATGGGGCCATGGCCTTTGGATCAATAAACCATTCGACTTCGACTTCTTCTTCCAACACAGCGAGCATATTGTATCCAAATTCTTCTTTCACACCACCGGAATGCATGACCACCCACGCTCCTGCGCCCCTCCATGCTTACGTCAGCAATTGGCGAGTGACGTCATCGTGGCTGGAGGGTGACATCAGCTGTGACGCAGACTACATGTTCGGCGAAGACAACGTCACTGCTGTGCTGCGCTGTGATTTGGAATCTGGGAGTTGGAACGCCTTGAACGCTACATGCCATCAGTATACATGGAGAAACTATACGGTATGCGTTTACTTGTGGTTGAGGGTTGACTGTCTACATGGTTGGGCAGTAGGTTGGTCAGTTTGTTAGGGAGTTAGTTAGCTTGAGAGTAAGTTATTAATACATTATTAAGTAAAATATAAAAGTGGGAAGTGTACAATAGAAGTATAGATGCTTTTCTACAGTCATGTACAATCATGGTACAGTTTACTGTTTTATAGAAGACTATGACTTTCTGCATTGGCACTGACTCTAGTGCTGCAGACGAAGGGATTGGTTGGCCTTTGGGGACCTTCCCCAACACCAAACTTCTCGTCCTCAAATCCCTTTGGCCGAGAGAGTGGGGACGTACCCTGGGCAAGGCTTCTCCGCTATAAACAAATTGTAGCCCAGCCCGCTGGAATAGCAGCTGCCCCCCTCTGCTTCCGTGGCAGTCATTGTCGGAAAACGACAGACAGGCAACAGGAACAGGTTGGCTGGTTGGTTAGTTTGTTAGGGAGTTGGTGAGCTTGAGAGTAAGTGTATTAATTAATTACCTAGTGAAATAATTGGTTGGTCGACACGTTGGTTAGTTTGGCTGTGGTTAATCAGTTCTTCTTCTGCTGCTGCTTTTCTTGTTGTTGTTTTGTGTGTTCTTTTGGCTTGTTTTTTGTTTACCTTGTTCTTATTTTTGTTCTGTCTTCTTCTTGTTCCTCGTTCACTTATTCCTCCTCTTGTTCTTGCTTTTGTTCTTCTCGCTCCTCGCTCTCTCTCTTATATCTCTCTCTCTCTCTCTCTCTCTGTCTCTCTCTCTCTCTCTCTCTCTGTCTCTCTCTGTCTCTCTCTCTCTCTGTCTCTTCTCTCTCTCTCTCTCTCTCTGTCTCTGTCTCTCTCTCTCTCTCTCTCTGTCTCTCTCTCTCTCTCTCTCTCTCTCTCTCTCTCTCTCTCTCTCTCTCTCTCTCTCTCTCTCTCTGTCTTGTACAAACAAATGTATTGTTAGAAAAATGGGTGTTTTTATCTTTAAAGCTTTGATAGTTAGGCAAGATTTACGTACTGTTTTGTAATGTCAAGTTAATAATGTAATGTCAATTTGTTGTTGTTGTCACACTCACTCCATTGTATGGGGCTAAACAATTAAGAGAGAGAGAGAGAGACGAGAGAGAATGAGAGAGAGAGAGAGAGATCGAGTGAGAGAGCTCTTGAGAGAGAGAGAGAGATACGAGAGAGAGAGAAGAGTGAGGAGAGAGAGAAATACGAAATACGAATGTTTTAATGAGGGTAAAAAAACGGATAAACTGCAATAGCTTCTTTGCACCTTGCCCTCTCATGCACACACATTCATATCATACATCTAGCAAAGAAAATTTGACATTAAACAATCAAGTCAAGAAAATGGAACAAAAATTGGAACATGAAATAATTGATAAAAATTCAAAAATGGAAATCAAAAGCAAACATGAATAAAAATTAACAAATGTGAACTTGAACTGGTGGTTTAAATTAAGTACGAAAAAAAAGGAAACAATTCTGAAACAATGACAATTTTTCAGAATAAAACCAATTTTAAGGAAAAAACAACAACAAAAAACATTATACTATATAAAGATAATCCTTAATGGGTTCCATTCCATACCACATTGATATCAGTCCCGTCCCGAGATGTACGATCCCCTCCCCCCGAGACCTCCCCCCTTCCACAGATGTACTAGAGAGAGGGATACGAGAAGTGCAGAGAGAGAGAGCCGCGAGACTGAGAGAGAGAGAGAGAGAGAGAGGAGAGATTTAAATAATCTAGGGCATAAGCGTCATGACTACCATGGCTTAACGTTTGAAGTAAAAACTCATTAATTAGCATTGCCTATAAACAAGATTGTCTATTAGGAGCTTGTTATAAGATTTTCAGAAAGGAAGATACAATAGTTTCACTTTTTAGATCATCAGGGAGCGTCATTCCACAGGTTACCACAGAGAGCCTGAGGAATGTCCAAGGGAAGATTATTATAGATCTGATTGCGGGGCGGGACATAGTTAATTTGCTTTTGCCTTCGACATTGTATAGACTTTTAACATGAGTAATAAGAATTTTTTGTGCCAACTTATTTGATATCTTGATCTATCTTTGTTTAGTAGGCATTGTCAAATCAAATGGTTTAGGGAATGTTAATGTTTTATAGATGTAAGTGCTTATCGGTCATTTGTTTCTAGGTGATGGACGCGAATTGTAAAGGAGTAGGAGTTTATTAAGAGAGGTTTATATAATCTTTCAACATTGTTTTGAGTGGTTTTTACATAGATGAATCCCAAAACTGTTGATGTATAATCACATATCAGGTTGGATATAGGCACTGGAACAAAAGACAGAGAGACAGAGACAGACACATAGACAGAAAGAGAATGAAAAGTTCTCAACGTTTTTCTTTTGAGCAGCACTATGTTGCACTGTTCTTGGATGTGATTTGGCGAAGATCGTGGTTGTAGGAAAACTTACACCCCAAAAAAAATTGTAAAAATATTTACATGAATTGAACGAACCAGCCTCGGGCAAACAGTGCAGCCTTTCACACACACAACACTGCACTCACACACACACACAACACCACAACACACACACACACACACACACAACACACACACACACACGACACGGCACGCACGCAGTTCACGCACACAAGGGCACAAAAACACACAAATTTTGCGCGCACGCACGCGGGCCGCGCACGCGCACGGCACACTCACACACACACACTCGAACACACACAGCACACGCAACACGCACACACACACACACACACACACACACACACTCAACCACCACATAGCACGCACGCAAAACGCGCACACTAGACACGCCACAAACACGCACATTCCTAACAGGGCAAAAACACAAAGACTTCACACACACCAACACACGCACACATACACAAACGTTTACTCACAGGCACACACACACAAACACAAACACACCAACACACGCACACAAACATGCACACGCACACATAAGACACACACATGTACGCACACACATATACACACACACACATACGCACACACACGAGTGCATGCACGCACGCACACAACACACACACATACACATAAAACACACACAACAAAACACACACCACACACACACCACACACAAACACACAACATAATTACTTAGTATATATACACAACAAACACACACACCACACACACACAACACCACACAACACACACACACACCACACACACCCACTTAATTAAGTATCGGCCAAAATAGCAGAAGGGACAACCCTCCTAACTTCTGATATAATATATAATGTTCCCCGGTAAATCAGGCCCATCAGAAATCGTTAAAAGTCCACAATACATGCAAACTGTTGTTAAAGTGTTCATCTCGTTTCCACATGGCAACAACAGTGATACGAAAGTCGTATATATTGATTATAGGAGCACTCTGTTGTGTTAACATGGGGAAAGAACGAAACATAACAACTTGTATGGTCGACTATTAATCCGAGTCCATTGTGCACATATACGTGCCAGAGGGATGCGGAGCCCGCTACGGATTATAATTATTAAGACTTAAGTTTTGATACGGGATTGATGTTTTTAAAAAACCGTAACGGGTCAAGATGAGCCCCCCCCCCCCCACCACTACCCCCCCCCTACCCCCCCCCCCACTACACTCAGATCTCCATGCATTTTTCCACATGCTGTTCTTAACCCTTTCACCGCCAAAGTCGCATTAATTTAGCACCACAGTGATTTAACAACCTATGTCACTAAAAGGCATCAAATTGAGGGTCTATTATCAAAGGACCTCATTGTGCTTAGTTTTGGGGAAGTAAGCATAGACCTTATTTTAAATATTATGTCACAGAAGAATTCCCAATACTGCAGGATGGATTTTGTTCTCTACCCAGGTAAATTTAATGGAACATTTTGAATGACAATATGGATGGCGGTGAAAGAGGTTAAATTATCCAACATTAAGCTGTATTTTTATTAACCTTTTCAGCTAATTATCTTGGTTGAATAATTAATCGCAGTCATGATAAAGGCCATTATCTAATAGCACCCCCGAACCTCTCTCGCCCCAAGAACGATAAAAGTGGAAAACAAACCGAGAAGAATGGCACCGGATGGGGGGGAAGGGGGGGGGGGGGGGCACCATTAACCTGTACCAAGCCAAATGTAAGATGCGTGACTCGCAGCGTGGGATGTTGGACCCGGATTCGAAAATCCCGGCCTCACCCTTTCTTTCTAGTTCGACAGGAAAATCGAAGAATGTGAAAAAACGTTTCGAGTCCTTCGAAGGATGGGGACTTAAAGCTAGTCTGACCCGTTCGCTTTTACGCACGTAAACATCCCACGGCAGTTGAAAAGTCGGTAAGAGCAGGGATAAATCCCGCTGCCTGGTATGGCCAAAAATTGATAGCTAGGTTTCCCAAGTCTGACCTTAGCCACGGCTTACAGAACATAGTTGCCTTTTCCACTTTTGTTATGTTTTTTAGGAGGAAAAAAACAAACATAAAAATTTCTCCTCACTGGCACTAAAAGAAGCAGATTCACTGCATACGGTGCGATCTGATTGATGATCCGACTGCTGACGATGTAATGGTCTGTGATTCCCATAAAATACTTCTGTCTAAAAACTACGATTTTTCGTTCACTAGGACCTCCAGTAGTTAGTAGTACGTAGTAGTAGTAGTTAGGCCTAGTCCAGTAGTTAGATAGTAGTAGTAGTACAAGCAGCCGGATCCAGGGGGGGGGGGAGGTGGGGTGTGTACCTGGTGTTACGTATTTTTACCCCCCCCCCCCCCTCCCACACAAAAAAAAAACGGAGGAGAAAAAAGGAAAGACAGAAAGTTGATGCTGTTTTGTTGTTCTAAGGTACACTTCAAAGGGAAATTGGGGCACTTTATTCTGTTTTTTGAAAGAAAGCTTCAGCTTACAGGGGACGTTGCCCCCTGACCCCCCCTAGGGTGTATGCCCCTGGACACCCAACCGGGGGCCTCTCCCGGCTCCCAGGACCCTGCCCTTCATCTGTAACCCCCCTCTAATGTGTCCCAGGTCCGGCCCTGACCCACTTCTAAAAAAGGCTTGCTAGGGCACCTGACACATGCACACACACCAACACCGTCAAACACACACGCGCACGCACGCGCACACACACACCACACACACACACACACACACACACACACGCACACAAGCACGCACGCACAACGCGCAACGGCACACGCACACACACACACACACAAATGAATATCTCCACTTGGAACACAACTGAAAGTATGTTATGCTCACCCGACGAAACTCTCTTATTTAAGCATTTGTTGTTCTACGATGTTGTGGTGCGTAGGTGCCAAAAGGTGGAGAAAAGCGTTACCCCCTGCCGCGTCTTCCTGCACAAACTCAGGGCTGGTGTATGGAGGCAAGGGGAACTCCCACAGCTGAAACACGCGTAAGTGTGAGGAAAACCATGGGGAATCCCCACAGCTGAAGCACGGTAAGTGTGAGAAACCATGGGGAATCACCCACAGCTGAAGCACGGTAAGTGTGAGGAAACCATGGGGAATCCCCACAGCTGAAGCACGGTCTAAAATCACGGACTTGGTGTCTTTCTTGAGACAGAGACACAATAAGTAGGCATTTGGACGAGGCCGCCAGGTGTGTGTATGTGGTGAGAGAGAAGAGAGAGAGAGAGAGAGAGAAGACTGAGAGAGAGACAGCAGGACTCTTAGAGAGCACAGAGAGAGAGAGAAGAGCTGAGAGAGAGAGAGGAGGAAAAACAATAAGAGGCATTGGAGCGAGGGCGCAGTGTGTGTGTACGTGAGAGAGAGAGAGAGAGAGAGAGGGAGATGAGAGAGAGAGAGATCGAGAGAGCTGAGAGCGCTTGAGAGAGAGAGAGAGAGAGAGAGAGAGGAGAGAAAACTAGAGATGAGAGAAGTGGGGGGAGCCGAGAGTGATGAGTGAGGATATAGAAAAAGAGAGACAGAGACAAGAGGAGATATACAGCACAGATACAGAAAACAATAAGAGGAGAGGAGTAAATGCGAAGGAGAAAGAGTGAGTGAGAGAGAGACAATCAGGGAGCCAGATCAGTAGGCCTACAGTAAGGACAGAGAGATACAAAGAGAGAGAGAGAGAGAGAGAGAGAGAGAAGACGAGAGACGGATGAGAGAGAGGATGAGAGAGAGTAGAGAGAGAGAGAGGGGGGGGGACAGAGAGAGATGGAAGCGAAAGAGGAAGAAGACCGTGAAAAGAAGACAAAGAACAGAGCGCAAAAAAGAGTGAATAGAGGCAATGTGTGTGTAGAGAGAGACAGAGACAGATATAACAATTAAGATGAGAGAGAGGCAGTGCGAAGAGAGACAGAGAGAGAGAGATGAGAGAGAGAGAGAGAGGAGCGAGGAGAGAGAAGAGAAGAGAGGGGCAGCGGGAGAAAGAGAGAGAGGAGAAAGGGGGGGGGGGGGGGTGTTCTAAAATCCGCCAGTATGAAGGAATTTCGCAAAAATTTACGTGATCTTCCAAGCTTATAGTAGTTTGATACCACAATAATTTATGCATTAACTGTTTCACTCATTAGTGATTTTGCAAATTTCCATCTGATTGGAGGTCCAGGGAAATTTGCAAATTTACTGACTTGCAATCTTCAGTTAGGGATAGAAAAACAAAATGCATGCAAAATTCGCTTTGCCTGCGAGTTGAAGGATGACTTGCGCGTGAGTTGGATTAAACGTGAGGGAGAGTTGCGCAGGGTCGTCAGCCTCACTCTCTCGTCCCAGCCCATCTGGGTCCAGTGGCAAGACGATAGTCAAGAACGAACTGGAGATAAGCCAGTAATGCAGTGCGGACGGCCAGCAGGTTCCTGGTGTGTCTCACTGCTGCCCTAATTGCGCTCTGGCCTATATGATGCGTGCGAATTAGACAGTCAAACACGGGGAATAGTAATGCTAAATTAGACAACAAACTCTCCCAAACGACGGGCGAGTTTAGCCCTAATTTGCATACTAACGTCCCGTTTATGGATGTTTTAATACGCATTCATTCACTATTCTCGGGAAGATAATGCACCATAATGATGAGGTTGAGGTAGGGAAGGTCGCGCTTCGAAAAAAACGAGGCTGAGGCGTACTCTTCCGTTTGTGTTTCCCCACTTCACCAATGGGCGGGCAGTGAAAGCAAGGGAGTAGAATTGCAAGGACACTACAAGGACGGTATTCATGGTCGAGATAGCATGAGACTTAAGCATGGATGCTAACTTAGAAGGCTTATTCAATATGTCATATTAGGATTTAATAGGACTTTTGGAAGAGCTTCTAAGTTAGCATGATGCTAAGTCTCATGCTGTCTCAACGTGAATACAGGCCCTGGTGTTCATTTCAGGTTCGGCATAAAGCCTGAGGCCCAGCGGCTCGGACATCCTGTTTCGGTTCGTGCCGAGGTTCAACTTCCACCCGGACGTGAACACCACCCTGCTGACACAGTTCTACAGCGACACCTGGATGGATCCGCAGAGACTGGCCGACCCCCCTACCCCCTTCCCTTTCACCGTAGGGGTCCCTTTTCACTTGGTCATCGCCTCCGTTTCTGAGTATGATTACCATGTGAGTTGTGTCTATCTTCCACTTTTTTGCATGCGATTTGTTTTTGTGACTGATGAGAAAGGAAAGGGAGGATGTGAGGGGTAAATTTGGACCAAATGACACACAACCAAAACAAAAACAAAAAAAAAAAACAAAAAAAAAAAAAAAAAAACCTTTCCGTTGCCACTGGGCTTAACGTGCGCTAAGTGCTTAGACACACGGGACCTCGGTTTATTGTTTCAATCCGGAAAAAACTCCACATTCGTGAACCATATAGGCCTAGTGCAGAGTAAGACAGGGGGGGAAAACCCTGGTAACCATAATAGATTGGAACTCGGAGTCTTATGTCCCCAAAAGTTCAAAACGAAACATTATTTTAAAGGAGCTGTTTAAATTTGAAGTTGGGGGAATTAATGTATTTGGGTCACAGTTACCCAGAAAAAAACCAGGTACTTATTCGTGGTGCGTCAATGTGTATTTAAGGAGGAAACAAAAACATCCAAATCATAATATATGAGTACGCTATTATGCGACTATTTAAAAAAGCCAAAGTGCGATGAGAGAGAGAGGGTGGTGAGGGGGTGATGAATAGGGTGAGGGTTAGACAGGACAGAACGGACAGAGATAGAGAAAGACGGAGGCGTGGGGGGGGGGTTTAAAAGAGCCAGGGCGGTTTATGAGGGGGTTTCCAGGGTTTCCGCCCCCACCCCCCTCTGCAACCGAGCATGTAGAGTGAAATGAAAAATAAACTAATGACTAATTTATTCTCTTCTCTCTCGCATCTCCATGGGTGACCAAGTGATTCTTAAAGGGTAGGGGTGGGGGTGGGGTCCGTCGGGCTAAATGATTAAGGGGTAATTTCCTTTGGGGGCCCAGGGGCCAAAGTCTTGGGAAATATTTG
>CM065692.1:4580491-4615491 GCA_017654935.2 Phymorhynchus buccinoides
ACTATGCATCAATCAACGAGTTTAGGCACAGTCATAGAATTGATCTACCACTGCCCTCCATAACACTGTTTAAATCGAGCCTTTCATATTCTGGTAGCTGGTTATGGAATAAGCTTCCTATTTATTTAAAAGCTGAACCAAATTTTGGAAGATTTAAAACATCATTTTTTAATTATCTTATGAGCAATGAAAACTTGTTATTAACCCCTGAAATGTATTGAAATGTATTAAAATATTATGATTAACATGTTCCAATAATAGTGTCACTTCTATCTAATTTTGATGAATATTTGAAGTTATTAATAAGCAGAGGAGTCCCTGTTTACAAAATGTGGCTTAATATATTTCACATGTACAAAGGATGTCCTTGAGACACTTTTTGAATAACCTTAATATTGATGTTTATGAATTGTATGAATGCACGTGTGCGTGTGTGTTTGTGTGTGTTTGCGTGCGTGTGCGCCGCATCTCTGTGTGTGTGTGTGTGTTTGTGCTGTGTTGTGTGCATGTTTGTGTGCAACGAGAGAGAGGGGGTGGGGGTGGGGGTTAGAGAGAGAGAGAGGGAGGGGGGTGGGAGAGAGAGGGGCTACGTTGTTCATTGTGAATATAATAACTTTGATACCATTATTGTGTTATCAAAACAATTCAGTATGTATATATATTTTTTTTATCTTACATGTACCCTTCCTCTTTCTCTCTCATTCTCTTTATCCATACTCTTTTGTCTGTTCTGTCTGTCTGCCTACCTGTCTGTCTCTCCTATCTTCTCTCTCTCTCTCTCTCTCTCTCTCTCTCTCTCTCTCTTCTCTCTCTCTCTCTCTCTCTCTCTCTCTCTCTCTCTCTCTCTCTGTGTTTGTCCTCCTTCCATCTCTTTCTCCTTCCTTTACTCCTTCTCCCTCAGCTTTCCGTTTATGTCTTTGCTGTCTCGCTCTAACATTTCTTTCTCTACCCCCCCCCCCCCTCTCATTCCTTTCTTCTTTACTCCCCCTCCCCCTCCTATTCTTCTTATTTTTCTTACTTCATGTTTTGTTTTGTTCCTAGATACTCACTTATTTTCGGTCCCTCCACATCCCATTTCTTAAGTATGTATGAATAATGCTGAATTTATTATGTGTCTGTTTATATTGATAATGTGCCTGCTTTGATGATAATGTGTGTTCGTTTTCTTTGCTTTGCATGCCTTTCTTATTTATTGAATTATTTGCTTTGATTTTGTTTTCCTTTTTTGTTTTGTGAGGACTGGATGAAAAAAAGTATTTATACTTACTCTATTATCCTCAGAAAATAAAAGTTATTCATTCATTCATTCATTCATTCTCTCTCTCTACCCCTCCCCCTCTCTCTCTCTCTCATATTTACACACAAACACACACATACAAACACAGTGATATACGGGCGCGCGCCTATGAACAATTCAACCAAACTTGTCCCTCTCTCTCTCTCTCTCTCTCTCTCTCTCTCTCTCTCTCTCTCTCTCTCTCTCTCTCTCTCTCTCTCTCTCTCTCTCTCTCTCTCTCTCTCTTCTCCCTCCCTCTCTTTCTCTCTCTCTCTCTACCCCTCCCTCTCTCTCTCTCACTGTGTGTGTTGGTCATTGATTTTTCTCATCCTTCTCTTTCTTTCTGCCTTCGTTCCTCCATTCTCTCTAGCCTCGTTTCAAATCGTGACAATGTCGTGTTGCTTGTTTTAATACTCCGTTTGTCAGTGCTGCTTTCAACTCTTCTATCGCCATGTCTTTTCTGACGTTCTTGGTTGTCCATTGACTCTAACCGACACGAGGAGAGTAGCCATGTTTAGTGAGCATGCATTGCTTTCAACTCTTCTATCGCCATGTATCTTCTGACGTTCTTGGTTGTCCATTGACTCTAACCGACACGAGGAGAGTAGCCATGTTTAGTGCGCATGCATTGCTTTCCACTCTTCTATCGCCATGTATCTTCTGACGTTCTTGGTTGTCCATTGACTCTAACCGACACGAGGAGAGTAGCCATGTTTAGTGCTTTCAACTCTTCTATCGCATGCATTGCTTTCAACTCTTCTATCGCCATGTATCTTCTGACGTTCTTGGTTGTCCATTGACTCTAACCGACACGAGGAGAGTAGCCATGTTTAGTGAGCATGCATTGCTTTCATGGCAGAAACGGTGACTAAAAGCTCTAACAACAAACCAACACGTGGCAGGGTGCATGGCAATGAGCGTCTATGCAATCGACAGGAGTGTAGAGAGATGTGTTGGGGCGAATAAAGGACCACGCGCCTACACCCACCCCCCACCCCCGCTAACGCAAGGTAGAGGTTGTACTCACAGAGAGAGATCCAATCCAATTCAACACTTTTATTGATTAGGCCTTTCTGTCCGTATCAATTAGGGAAAGGAGGGGGAGGGTAAAGATAAAGACAAATATGTGGTGATTACAAAGCACGAAGAAACAAAGGAATGTACGTTGGTGTTAGGTGGGGGGAGGGGGAAGGGGTTACTAACAAATACATATAACAACTTTTGCAACGTAGCCTACTCAGAGAGAGAGAGAGAGAGAGAGAGAGAGAGAGAGAGAGAGAGAGAGAGAGATAGAGAGAGAGAGAGAGAGAGAGAGAGAGAGAGAGAGAGAGAGAGAGATTGAGAGAGAGAGAGATTGAGAGAGAGAGAGAGAGAGAGAGAGAGAGAGAGAGAGAGAGAGATAGAGAGAGAGAGAGAGAGAGAGAGAGAGAGAGAGAGAGAGAGAGAGAGAGAGAGAGAGAGAGAGAGAGAGAGAGAGAGAGAGAGAGAGAGAGAGAGAAACAGACATACACAGACCGGGAGAGAAGGAAGAAAGCACCAATATTCGGTTCACGTAATTAACCGTCAACAATGATTGTTTAGACGGGGAGGGGAACGACGAACTTAAAACAAAACAGCAACAACAACAACAACAACAACAACAGCAACAACAACAAACAAATAAACAAAAATCGTCAGTTGCAAAAGAGTCAAGTTAAGAAAAAGGGGAGACCACCTAATCAGCAATCGAACTAGAAGAGAAATGTCGGCAAAGCTGTAGCTTAGCTGCACCCTCATGTTCTTGGCTTTCAACCTCAATGTTTCAACCTTCCCGTTTCGTGAAAAAAGAACCCCTAGCTTAATCTTAACACTATCCTCTGTCCGAGTAAGGCAAAAACCTTGCTTTCCAATTAGATTTTCGATAACATTTTAGAGAGGGTAGCAAAACTACCTTTGCTGAAATGTCCACGTCCACATGGTAACGCTACTCACCAAACTGAAGAAAATAAAAACTCCTTTCTGGACAAACACGCAGGGATACCTCTCGATTTCTGATGAGGCAGGGAAAAAACCTCCACTATGAGAAAACTTCCACTATAAGAAACTTATTTGAAACAACAATGGAAACAAAATCTCCTTTCTGAGAAAAAATCACTAGAAAACCGGCTAAAATCCCCTCCACACCGGCACGAGATGTAGGCCTGTCACTTCAAGGTATGACGACGAATCTACCCCTCTTCCTGTCCCATCAACCTTCTTCGCAGCACACACCCCCGCCCTCCAACCCCACCTTTACCATCCCCATCCCACCTTCTACACCCACCTCTTTATTTTCCCTGAAAGAAATAATTGACCACCACGTCCCTCCAATGGTCAACTTAGGACGATGATTTGACCGCCGGGGGCAGTCAAACCAGATAGGGGCTTTGTGCGCGATATTCTTAGTTGGGCGTAGTGAGTATGAGTATCTCCCGCTCTCTCTCTCTTTCTCACTAATCTCTAAGTCTCTCTCGTCTCTCTCTCTCTTTCTCTCTCTCTCTCTCACTACGCCCAACTAAGCATATCTCGCGCTAGGAAACTGGCCCTACTGGTTTGACCCCCCGTGGCAGTAAAATCTTGCGTCCAAAGCTATAAAAAATTTCCGTGGCCTAGAGGAGGAGTCTGCCAAAGAGGTGGACCAGCTTTGTGGTGGATGTCAGCTGTGCCGGTTGGGGCTTGCCCTCGGGGACCGCTACGTTAGCCGGATTGGTCTTGCCTGGATACTGCGAATTGTCAGGTCTATGGTCTATCAACACACACACACATGGCACACACACACACACACACAACACACACACACACATTACATACAATCTAAGATAGGAGGTTTTTGTTTGTTTGGGTTTTTTTTAAAGTAGTATTATACGCATTGCGCAGCCTCCAAGTCACTAATAGTCTAAGTAGACGGCGTGACCAAAACATTTGAAGATTGAATTCAAGGTCCTCTTGAGCAGACAAGACGAGAAACAATGGCTGGGGGACCAGTTGCGTGTCATAACCGCCATCTTGGAAATAAATATAAAAACCCACGGTGAACTAGTTGGATGCGACACCATCTTTAACCCAATATGGCGACTGCGCCCCTCATTGCTGTGCCCTTGCTTGAGAAAGGCAAATGGCGACAACTGGTCCCCAGCGAAAGTTTTCTTGTCTTTCTTTTCTGTCAACCCAACCATGGCATGGCGGACCTTCTATAATGGTGAAGGTGTTGCTGTAGCATTCCGGCCAGAATTATAGATCAAGACATTTTTACAACTCTCACCGCATTTTCACACTTGCCTTACTTACGAAACATTAAGCTGTATTTGCATCACTTTTTCAGCTAATTATCTTTGTGCACATAATACAATCGCAGTCATGATAAAGGCCATCATTTAATAGGGCCCCCCCCCCCCCCCCCCCCTCTATACTAGACTACTAATTTGCCCGCAGTACACACAACAGCCGCGGAGCTTTCTTTGTCACAGTCTAAATTCATTGCGTTTTTCCGTCTTGGCTTTATCTTCTACTATTATTGAATGCCTGTGTTTAATTATTCAAATGGTTGAAAATTAGTGTTAAATATAGCCAACGATAGAGGATGAAGTACTCAATCTGCAGTAAGAAAGGCAAGAACTAAACAATTGAAACAACCGAGAAATGGAGGAGGGGGGGGCGCATCTTTACCTTTACCTCGATTTTTTTTCCAGTAGCAACTAACATTTCAGAAAGAAGAACTCCCTCTATGGTGACCGTGGGATCCTTGTGACAGAGAACTAACGGGAATCCGGAATAAGGTCGAAAGTACGGTTGCGCCTAAGGTCGAATACACAGGTGTGCTTAAGGTCGAAAATAAGTAAATGCACACTTCAGCCTAATGTCGAATTGCAGAGCTGTGCCTAACATTCGAATATACGGTTGAGCCAAGGTCGAATGCAAAGTTGAGCCTAACGTCGAATTGCAAAGTTGCGTGTAAGGTCGAATACACGGTTGTATGCCTAAGGTCGAATGCAAAGTTGAGCCTAAGGTCGAATTGCAAAGATTTGCCTAAGGTCGAATTAACGGCTGAGCGGGAATCCGGAATAAGGTCGAAAGTATGGTTGCGCCTAAGGTCGAATGTACAGGTGTGCCTAAGGTCGAAAATAAGTAAATGCACACTTCACGTTCCTAATGTCGAATTGCAGAGCTGTGCCTAACCCCCTTACGTCGAATATACGGTTGAGCCTAAGGTCGAATGCAAAGTTGAGCCTAACGTCGATCATGCAAAGTTGCGCCCAAGGTCGAATGTACGGTTCAGCCTACAGTCGAATGCAAAGTTTAGCCTAAGGTCGAATGCCAAAGTCCTCAGCCTTCCCCTCTCCCCAAGCCACAAACCAACTCCCACCCTCCTTCCCAAAGAGCAAATCTCCCTTAGCAGGTAGGAAAGCTCTCAACGCGGCAAACAAAATTGCCGCGCAAGCAAATCCAGAGCGTCCCAAGTCCCCAAGTCCACCACAACTTGTAAAATCCTTCCAGAGGAATATTCCGCCCCCAACGACACAAGACCACTCGCCACCGGTACCTCAGGTGACTGCACCTAAAGGCAACCCTTGGCCCGCAAACAACCACCGACGTTACTATCGGGACAGGCCGCCACACATCCAGCCGTCACCTACCTCTCCCTTTCAGCGAGTGGCAGTCGACTTGGTCGGGCCTCTACCTCAACGGAAGAAGAAATTCTGGTACATAGTCACCGTGGTCGACATATGTACCATGAGGTGCGAGGCCGCTCCAATCTCATTCCTTGATGCTAACCAGGTAGCCGCGGCACTCAAAGCCATTTTCGCCCGAATCGGCCTACCAAACCACATCATCAGCAACGATGAGTCCAGGCTAAAGGGGAAACTTAGGCAAGAGGCAAGAGGTTTTTGCTATCCTGCAATCAACCTTGGGACAGCTCAACACAGGATTGCCGCACCAATCTCAGTCGGAACCCAATCCACTGGCCTCCAACCCACCTGCTCCTTTGAACTCTGTGCTGCGACCAGACGTTCCACCATTCCGGCCGACCCAGGCTTATCACTAATTTGTCCCGGTCGCCCAAGTCGAAAGTGGAGTCGGCGTCCCACAGGAAGATTGCTGTACCAGAATCTTTTCTTCGGGGGGCCTCTGTGATGATGTGACACGCACGCCCCGCTTTCTCCCTTTCTCCTCTACACCCCCCCCCCCCCCCCCCCCCCCCCCCACACCCACACCCCCGTGACATCAAACAATTCACCGATTCCATGTGGCATCTCTTTGTTCTCCGTTTCCCCCCCTGGTCGTCTGGCTTGTGACGCTGACACCCCGAACTGCCCGCTCGCAATCGCTGTCCTTTGAAGTAATTTTGACATGGGTCACGCGCAGTATAGAAATTTAGGCTTGTGATTATGACGTCATATGCGCATGACTGTCGTATCCTCTCTTGTGGTCGACTGCTACTAACCAATCATAGGCCCCTATAGATTTAAACTAAAATTAGTGGGAGGCAAACCGCCTAACATTCTCTTACTCACAAGACTACCAAAACCTGGCTGAGTGAACACTGTAGAATCAACCTCTCTACCTGCCAGTCATATTAGCCCAACTCGTGAGTATTATTGAATGTGGCAGGGGTGTAAAACAGTTGATTGAGATTTGTTTTTGTTTGATTCTATTTTTGATCTAGATCCTATGTTTCATGATGAATAAGGAGTAGATGTATCCGAGAAAAGAATTGTAAACATGCTGTTCTAATTATGTGCACTTATTATTTTGTGTGTGATTTTTGACTTTAACTCTTTTGGTACCAGAACCGGATTATGTGCCTATTTTTATGCCTACTTTTTGCTGGGTTTTCTACATTCATGTGTGTGTGTCAGACTTGCAGCTTTTGTACATCCCTTTCCAAGTGTTGGATTGAGAGTGATGTTGGCTTGATCATAGACTTTGATCTAGCCGGTTACTGAATCATACCACTTGCTTCCAGTACCCTTTTTACGTTTTACTGATTTCAGTTTGGTAACTGAAATTCAGGTTATGTGTTATTAGTGCAATTGTACAAGGGCAGCCTTCTAGCCGGTTGGGATCCACTAATCCCTGCCGGTTGAAACCCCTACCTCTAATCCATAGAGATCTACACCCATGTTTTCCTGTGATTATCAGCAGGGCATCGTGGTCAGGAGGCATAATCCCTGACTCACAAGCATCAAGACGGGGCTGCCGCAAAGACGCCACCGCACCCAGAATCCGCGAGGAGACCACGCCTGAGCCGTGCCATCCTGCGACGCCGCAAACGGAACGACTGGGAGCTACTCTACCCAGAAGAGCAAGCCTAGTCACCCCAGCACTCGCCGATCCCGACAGAGGAAACCAACGCCAGATAAGTCCACAGGACAGTGTAAATCATTCGAACTTATCTCCGGACACTGGATAACATTAGTGATCCTTCTGGCTTGGGGCTAACCTTCTAGAAAAGACCAAAGTCTTGTATAATCCTTTCGGATTTCATTGTTTTCTATTCATATTTTGCTTTGGCACCATTGAGCTGCTATTCTTATTGCTGCATACTTTCTTATGCAGATTTGTGAGTAAATAAAATACAAGTGTACAAATAATTCTGAACCCTTTGGTCAGACTGATGAGAGTAGAAGTTTTGTAATTTTGATGTAAAAACTTACTTCTCTCTGTCTGTCATTTAGAGCAAATCTACCACTTGTATTTCATTCAATCATACGAGCCAGAACCCGGGCAAAAATATAAATTTATTAGATGAAAAGGGGCCGGGAAAGTTGCTCACCTCCCACACCCTAGAGAAGTGGGCTAAAGGAAAATGTTCTAACTGAAAATTTAACACACTAAAAGTCTTCCCTAGAGACTTCGCCTTTAACCCATTCCCTCGTCACAATAATTGATGCGTTGGTTAATATTAGTTTTATTTTTTTTGCCCCCTTTCATTTTTTTGTGGTGGGTTCTCTCACGCACACGCATACACACACGCGCGCGCGCGCGCGCGCGCACGCACACACACACACACACACACACACACACACACGCACATGCACGCACACACGCGCACACACGTGCGTGCGTACATACACTCACACACATGTACACACACGTGCTATCACATATGCATACCCACATTCACACATATACGCAGGCATAAATACACAATCACAAATCCTCATTTAATTTTTTTTAAGTCTAATATCACATTGTGTGAAGATTTTAAATAAAACCAATCAATCATCTATCTCTCTCTCTCCTTATCTCTCTCTCTCTCTCTCTCTCTGATGAGACCTTTTATGGTGATGACAATAAATCTTCAAATTGTCAACTTGTCAACTCTCTCTCTCTCTCTCTCTCTCTCTCTCTCTCTCTCTCTCTCTCTCTCTCTCTCTCTCTCTCTCTCTCTCCCCCCCCCCCCCCCTAAACCCCTCAACATGTCTCTATATAGAATACAGCTTTCCGTGGAAACCTTTTTCTAAGCAGGAACACGATACAAGCGGTCTTGCCACCTATTGAAGAAGTCAGCAGAGCAGAACAGTCTTGCTAGATGAATAGGTCTTTCTTACTGGGTCATCAACTGAACAGCATTTTATTGCCCTTGCTCGACCTCAGTTGACAGAGGAGTATACGTTCGCTCGTGTTTGTCTGTCCGGGCCATATCTCCTGGACGGCTAGATGTAATCGCTTTAAAGACACACTAACGCACCACGATTAAGTCCCTTGTTTTGTTCTGGGTAGCTGTGACATACAAATGTCCCCAACTTCAAATTGAGGCTGCTCTTTAAACTGATGTTTCGTTTTCAATTTTGGGACATTTGTATGGGAGTCAAACCTGGTCAAAACAAGATTTCTTACCAGCTATAAGAGGGAAAAGACGTGAAACCCGTGATTTTGACACGTGATCCGGTGGGTCTTTAAATATTTTGTGATGGTGTATCTCTATGAAGAGAAAGTCCGTAGATAAACAAAAACTATAACCGTGCCAACCTTGACCTTGAAGTTTGATCTTGAAAACTTTATTCATTGATATTATTCACACTGCCCGTTGGACTTTTCACTGTTCAAACTTAGCATGTGGGGGGCAATGGAACGATTAATTCTGAATTTTGGGTACGGACAATGTCATTAGGGCATTTGCCACGTGACGACGGCCTTGAAATCCACTGAGTTGAATTTAGAGAGTTGAGTTAGAAACTGAGGTCATCGTGCAGAGTGCGGGCAAATGAGTAGTCTAGTATAGAGAACGAACACTCGTGGCAAATGCCCTAATGCTGACAGGCTTCAAATTTGTCAGGTAAGTAGAATTTCTCAAGGTCATGTGGAAGGGGGGGGGGAGAAGAAGGCACGGGACTGAGTGGGCAAAGTACATGTCTGCCACTCTGCGACACACTTGTTTTTAAGTAAGGAATGCTCAAGAACACATATACTAACACGCACATTCCTAAGCATACAAGGTTCACACAATTCACAATTCACAAAGATTACTGATCCAGGCCTTCTGCCCATGTCAGAGGGGAGGGGGTTACAAAAGGAAAAACAACAATGACAACCAATCATCAGCACAAAGAACTCCATAATAAGTGAACACACTAAGCATACACAATACAAGTGAGTGAGAGAGAGAGAGAGAGAGAGAGAGAGAGAGAGAGAGAGAGAGAGAGAGAGAGAGAGAGAGAGAGAGAGAGAGAGAGACAGAGAGAGAGAGAGAGAGAGAGAGAGACAGAGAGAGACAAAAAGAGAGAGAAACAGAGAGCAACACACAACACAGAGAAAGACAGACACAGAGAGAGAGAGAGAGAGAGAGACAGAGAGAGAGAGAGAGAAAAGAGAGAGAGAGACAGAGAGAGAGACAGACAGAGGGAGAGAGGGAAAAAAAACCCAGAGAGAGAGAGAGAGAGAGAGATTGATTGATTGATTGATTGACTTTTATTTATAGAGGGTAATAGAGTAAGCAATAACATGCTTTTTTACATCCAGCCCTCGAGAGAGAGAGAGAGAGAGAGAGAGAGAGAGAGAGAGAGAGAGAGAGAGAGAGAGAGAGAGAGAGAGAGAGAGAGAGAGAGAGAGAGAGAGAGAGAGAGAGAGAGGAGAGAGAGAGAGAGAGAGAGAGAGAGAGAGAGAGAGAGAGAGAGAGAGAGAGAGAGAGAGAGAGAGAGAGAGAGAGAGAGAGAGAGAGAGAGTTGGGAAAAAGGGGAAACAGAGACGAGTGTCTTCAGTGTCATTCTATACCCCTATTGCCCACAGGTTGGAGAAGATCCGGGTTGGTTAAAACGCTAATAGTCCATGGCGTAACTTGCAATACGGACGTTACCCCTAAAAAAATATGATGGCATGGTATGATATGGCATGGTATGGTATGGTATGGTATGGTATGGTATGGTATGGTATGGTATGGTATGGTATGGTATGGTATGGTATGGTATGGTATGGTATGGTATGGTATGGTATGGTATGGTATGGTATGGTATGGTATGGTATGGTATGGTATGGTATGGTATGGTATGGTATGGTATGGTATGGTATGGTATGATATGGTATGGTATGGTATGGTATGGTATGGTATGGTATGGTATGGTATGGTATGGTATGGTATGGTATGGTATGGTATGGTATGGTATAATATGGTATATGGTATGGTATAATATGGTATGGTATGGTATGGTATGGTATGGTATGGTATGGTATGGTATGGTATAATATGGTATAATATGGTATGGTATGGTATGGTATGGTATGGTATGGTATGGTATGGTATGGTATGGTATGGTATGGTATGGTATGGTATGGTATGGTATAATATGGTATGGTATGGTATGGTATGGTATGGTATGGTATGGTATGGTATGGTATGGTATGGTATGGTATGGTATGGTATGGTATGGTATGGTATGGTATGGTATGGTATGGTATATATGGTATGGTATGGTATGGTATGGTATGGTATGGTATGGTATGGTATGGTATGGTATGGTATGGTATGGTATGGTATGGTATGGTATGGTATGGTATGGTATGGTATGGTATGGTATGGTATGGTATGGTATGGTATGGTATGGTATGGTATGGTATGGTATGGTATGGTATGGTATGGTATGGTATGGTATGGTATGGTATGGTATTATGGTATGGTATGGTATGGTATGGTATGGTATGGTATGGTATGGTATGGTATTATATGGTATGGTATGATATGGTGTGGTATGGTATGGTATGGTATGGTATGGATATGGTATGGTATGGCATGGTATTATATGGTATGGTATGGTCTGGTATGGTATGATATGGTATGCTATGGCATGGTATGATATTATTTCTAGTTACTGCGAAATTCGGGCTGATCCCATCTGGAGAGGACATCGCCGCTACTGCAGCGCCACCCATTTTTGGTGAAGAGGAGGGGGTAGAACGGGGGGGATGTACTAGGGGGCGTCCGGTAGAAAGCGCGCACTGCTATAAAACGCGCAGAAAAAACGCTATAAAACGCGCACTGTGATGCCACAAAGCGCGCACGGATTTAGCTACTTGAATACAGTGCACGCTAGAAAAACGCGCACTTCCACTTCGGCCTGATGTTCCATGAATAGCGCAGGTTTCAATCTTTATAAAAAAAAATTCTGAGTAGTAGAATTATGCAGTCGTCAGGGGTTTCCTGTATCATCTAAAAACACAAGTACTGTGGGAAAGAGAGAGTCTCTCTCTCTCTCTCTCTCTCTCTCTCTCTCTCTCTCTCTCTCTCTCTCTCTCTCTCTCTCTCTCTCTCTCTCTCTCTCTCTCTCTCTCTCTAAAACCTCACCGTTACAGATATTCACTTAATCGAGATAAACATTGTCCATTTTGCCTGGTGACGAAGAAACTGAACTTCATTTCATTCTTGTTTGTGAACAATACAAAACCTTTCGTCAAATATACATTCCAGAAAAATATTATCTAAAACCAAATGCTCAAGTTAACCTTGTTGCTTTCTAATTCGAGAATATGCATGCCTCTTGCTTTATTCTTATCAAAAGCGTTTAATCTTAGAAACCAAGTTATGCAGAATGTTTAATTAGTAATATGATTTATATTGCTCTCTAAGATATATTATATGCCACAAACTTTTCCTTCAGGTTTCATTTCTTTTACTGTATTGATTTTTCTTCTATTTAGGATTTTTGCATGCTCTCTCTCTCTCTCTCCCCCCCCCCCCCCCCCCCCCCCCCCCCCCCCCCCCCCCCCCCCCCCCCCCCCCCCCCCCCCCCCCCCCCCCCCTGAGATAGGATTAGGTTTGATTTTGTCACATATGTGTTTCTTTCTAAATGTGTGCACGTTAAAGATGAGTATGTAGAAAGGATTTGGTGTTTTTTTGTCATGTACGTGTATGTGTTTATGCTTTGATTTGTGCATGCTAAATATGAGTATTTACAGTGGTTTTAGGCTGGATTTTATCATGTGTATTTGTTTAAATTTAAATTGTGCATGTTAAAGATAAGTATGTACAGTAGGTTTAGGCTTAATTTCGTCATTGTATGTGCTTAGTTTTTAATATGTGCATACACATTATAAAAACATGAATAGGTTTGCTTTTGTCACGTGTGTGTATTTACTTCTTAAATTTGTGCATGTTAAGTATGAATAATGTAATATAGGAATATGTTTGATTTTGTTATGTGTAGCCATATTTACATTTAAAATTGTGCATGTTAAGATGAGTAGGTAAAGTAGAGCTAGGTTTGATTTTATTACATGCATGATTGTCCGTTCAAATAAGTACATTTTTAAGATGAGTATGTAAAGTATGATTAGGAATGGTTTTAATATGTGTTTGTGCACTTCTAAATTTGTGCATGTTAAAGATGAGTATGAAAAGTAGGATCATTTTGGTTTTGTTCTCCGTGAGTATGTGCTTAGGCCTACTCTTAATTTATGCACGTTCAAAATGAGTATAGTTAATAATATTAGGTTTGATTTTGTTATTGTTGTGCTACTATATAGGGTTGTATTTTGCATTCTTATATTGTCTGTGCTCATTTTCCTTTTCCATTTCAACTTTTTTATTTGTTTGATTTTTTTCAGAGGGCTGGATGTAAAAAAGCATGTTATTGCTTATTCTATTACCCTCTATAAATAAAATTCATTCAATTCAATTCAATTCTTATAAAGTAGGTTTAGGCTTGATTTCGTCATGTGTATGTATTTACTGTTCAATATGTGTATCCGCATGCAAACAATATGACTTTTGTTACGTGTGTGTGTTTGCCTCTTAATTTGTGCATGTTAAAAATGAATAATGTAATGTAGGAATAGGTTTCATGTTGCCATGGGTACATGTATTTACATCTTAAATTGTGCATGCTAAGATGAGTAGGTAAAGTAATACTATGTTTGACTTTATTATGTGCATGGGTTTCTTTTCAAATAAGTACATTTTATTGATGAGTATATAAAGTATGATTAAGGGTTGTTTTGTTGTTGTTGTTTTTTCATATGTTTGTGCACTTCTCAATTTCTGAATGTTAAAGATGAGTGTGAAAAGTAGGATTGGGTTTTATTTTCCCGTGTGTATGCGCTTACTTCCCACATTTTGAATGTTAATATTGAGTATAGTCAATAATAATTGGTTTGATTTTGTTATTGATGTGTTACAATATAGTGATGTATTTTTCATGCTTTATATTACTTTGTGCTTATTCTCGCTTTCCATTTTTTACTGTTAAATAGGTAAAGGTCAAGATGTGCCACCCCCCTACCTATCTCGGTTAATTCTATTTTTCCGTTATTGCCTTTCTTACCATACATAAAGCTGTATTTTAGGAACATTTTTAGCTAATAACCTTTTTAGAATACTAACCCTATCCCTAACCCTAGCCCTAAACCTAACCCTACCCCCCACCCTATAAGACGGAAAAACGCAACGAACCACAACTGTGACAAATCGCGGTGTACTGCAGTACATAGTGGGGGGTAGGGTTAGGTTTAGGGCTAGGGTTAGGGATAGGGTTAGTATTCCAAAAAGGTTTTTAGCTAAAAATGTTCCTAAAATACAGCTTTATGTATGGTAAGAAAGGCAAAAACGGAAAAATAGAATTAACCGAGAAATGCAGGGGGGGGGGGGCACATCTCTTTCCAGGGAAGAGAAAACTGCTGGGAGTTCCGTTACATGGCTTAGCGTTCTGTTTATCTGAGCCGAAACTTGTCATCGTCGCTACACTGCTTAGGTGGTGGTAAAAACCAAACGACGCCCACACCTGTCCATTGGTCTATATTGTTACACAGACGGGGGTGGCCACTCTTTGCTTGCACATTGAAAACTGGGGGCGGAAAAGAACGTTCAGTGTGCCTCTTCTTCGGATTGTACGGAGTTCAAGTGTGCGTGTGTTATTTGCAGCTGAAGTGGTATTGCAATACTATTATATTTCACGGCTCAGTTAAGAATTAACTAATCTAGTAGAGAGCACAGGCAAAAATATTGGAACAAGTTGGACACACACAAAAATTTGAAACTTGGTGCGAGGATCTTTTTTGCCCCAGTGATAATGCTTTAAACAATGTTTTCTTCATATGAGAAGTTACGCCTCGATGAATCTGTCTTAAACGTTGGTATATTACCCATAGTGCGTTTGTATATTTAACTGGGATTTAATTAGGGATTTAACTACACAATGTAGAAAAAGAACCATACTCGCCTGCTCTATATCCAATTTGCTCGTTGAGAAAGGTGACCCCCATCCTCATAGGAGAAGCCCAGGTACGGAGGGAGGTGGGTGTTTGTGTGTTGTGTTACGATTATATGCAGTGCGTTTGTTTTATTTGTTTTATATAAATGCCATTCATTCTCTAATGCATTCATTTCATAGAGATGTATGGTGAGGATACGTGAGCTAGTCTGTTAGAAATGTTTGTACGAATGGTGAGTGAAAAGCGCATTCAGTTGCTTAGCAAGATTATGCGCTATTTAAGCATTATTAATAATTATTATTATTATTATTATTATTATCATTATTATTATTAAACTGTCATCAGAGCAAACTACCATAGAAACCGAAATGGAGAAACTTAAAGAAACTGTTCGTAAACTGTCTTCAGAGCAAAGCGCTATGCAGAGAGAATTGGTAATCCTTAAAGATACGAACAGCAAACTGTCCTCAGAACAAAGATGTATGAACAGTGAAATCACAAGTCTCAAGGAGAGCAACAGCAAACTGTCTTTAGAACGAACCATTATGCTGAGAGACCTCAACGAACTCAAGGATGCCGTCAGCAAACTGTCTTCAGAACAACGGACCAAACTGGAAGCTGTGGCAACATGGCTGAACAGAATCGACACCTTTCGCCTGATCCAGGAAAGCCATCGCACAGACATCGACAAGGCGGATGGACGTATTGATACACTCTTTAAGGATATGGGGTCCTTGAAGACCGAGATGAAGATGAAACTGGAACAGGTGGCCAAGGACCAGACTGAGGCTCAGACCACGATGAAGATGGAACTGGAACAGGTGGCCAAGGACCAGACTGAGGCTCAGACCAGCATGGACAAGACGCTGACCTCCCTTCAAGACAAAGTGCACTGCACAGAACAGTCTGCTGGGGAAATGAAGAAACAGCTGAGCGGTCTGGAGGCACGATTCAGTGAGTACTGTTCACTGAATACATTGTCTGAGTTCTTCTTTAAAGATGGACCCTGACGGATGAGTTTTTGCAAGAAACACGTCGAGATCACCAGAAAGACAGTCTTTTCAAGGATCGGAACACTCACTTTGCTCTGGTTTCATAGAAATTAAACCGTCAAAACGGCGATTCCTCCTTGGCGGAGATGCCGGAGATATAAGCCATTTTGGATGGAGTGGGTGAACGTCACTCATTGTGGTTGAAGCGGGGTTTTTTTGTAGTGCAGTAAAAAGAAATTGGAGCTGTTTCCTTTGTTGTGAGCGAAACTTCTTTAGATAATCTGTATAAAATTAAAAAAGAAAAGAAAAAAAGGTTTGTATTGCAAAACATTCGTGCAAACGATTTGGTCTAAACGCAGGCGGCCATTAGAAAATAAACGGCACACGCCTTCTCTTTGGGTGAAATAATTTTACTTCCAGCACCTCCGCCAAGGAGGAATCGCCGATTTGACGGTTTGATTTCTAGGAAAACAGAGCAAAGTGAGTGTTGCAATCTCTGTAAAGGGTATTTTCCTGGTGATCTGGACGTGTTTCTTACAAAAACGCATCCGTCAGGGTGTCCCTTTAACATTTCTTAAATGAGGAGAAAAACCTACCATTGTTTACTGTGTAACCATAGCTCCTAGAGGAGGGGGTAGGGGGGGTGTGTAGCTAGACCTTAGCATTGTTGATTTCTATGATGATGGAAGCGGATGTCTGTGCTTCTGTATGCATGTAACCATAGCTCCTAGAGGAGGGGGTGGGGTGTGTAGTTAGACCTTAGCATTGTTGATTTCTATGATGATGGAAGCGGATGTCTGTGCTTCTGTATGCATGTAACCATAGCTCCTAGAGGAGGGGGTGGGGTGTGTAGTTAGACCTTAGCATTGTTGATTTCTATGATGATGGAAGCGGATGTCTGTGCTTCTGTATGCATGTAACCATAGCTCCTAGAGGAGGGGGTGGGGGGTGTAGTTAGACCTTAGCATTGTTGATTTCTATGATGATGGAAGCGGATGTCTGTGCTTCTGTATGCATGTAACCATAGCTCCTAGAGGAGGGGGTGGGGTGTGTAGTTAGACCTTAGCATTGTTGATTTCTATGATGATGGAAGCGGATGTCTGTGCTTCTGTATGCATGTCTACAGACATGATATTTGTGAAAGAACTTTGCTGTTGTCTTTGTTTTAAAGCTAATTATTTTGTCAAAGAAAGGGAGCAAATGTGCATGTTCTTAAGCGAACAATAATGAACACTGAACAATTGGTTTAAGGAGTAGGATATTTACCCATTATACTGGAGGTGAAGTATAAAACAAGAACATTGAGCTGTTTTCTGTAAAGAAAACAACATGTAATCACGAAGCCATAGATCAAGAAGGAAACTAGGACAAACAATAATTAGTTGAGTCACCAACGATAAATGTCTCCATTGCAAAGATGTATGGAAATGCGAGGGTCATTTCAAAAGTCTTGAATATTGGAGTGCTTTGACAAATGTAACATCACTACCTTTGATTTAGTTACACCAATCCTTCAAAATTCTCCCTTTTGACTTGAACACACTTTCTCAGTTTTGAAATCCATGTTGAAAATGCGGATTTTTCTTTGGGGGCACCCTTCAGACACTGGAATACGGCATTTCGACTTCTTGACGACTTTCAAGGCGGCGTCCACGTAGGGCTTCTTTCGTTGTACATATTCTTTATCGCTTTGCGAAAGTCAACAAATACTATGTCTAGTTTGTTTAGTTTGTTTTTAATAAATAGGCTTGGACTAAAGCATAAAGAGTAAACCTATGGTCGATGTTACTACACTAGCGACCAAAAGTTAAGGCCCAGAAAGACAATCATCTCCGAAAACTCACGAACTCAATAAAACGCACCCAGCTCATAACAAAACTGAATTTATTCTTTTAACATTAAGTTCATTCAAAAAAATCATTAATCAGAACGAGTTCAGTCAACAAAATGCCCCTTTCAACAACTTCCCCCTCCTCTTGAAAAGTCACACTCAGAATCAATGCACTTTGGAACAGTCAGTACACATTACTGATTTTGTTTTGGCGCGGATGCCTTCCTCTCATGGTGCCACATCACCACACAAAATTTGAAGCAATTCGGTTAAGCGGTTCGGGAGATATCCTTGGGACAGACAGGAAAAAAACCCACAAAACACACATTACTGCTGTTCCTAAATGCATTGGTTCTGAATGTGTGACTTTTCAAGAGGAGGGGGAAGTTGTTGAAAGGGGCATTTTGTTGACTGAACTCGTTCTAATTAATGATTTTTTGGAATGAACTTAAAGTTAAAAGAATAAATTCAGTTTTGTTATGAGCTCGGTGCGTTTTATTGAGTTCGTGAGTTTTCGGAGATGATTGTCTTTCTCAAGTTTCTGGACCTTAACTTTTGGTCGCTAGTGTATAATCTTTTCTGAACCCTGCTTCTTCTCTGATTTTGTCCTCTTGATCAGCCCAAGCAGTTAATCTGTTGTTTAACATGTATGTACAAATTGTACTAATTACACTAGTCAATGAGACGCCTCGATTATTATCAGTATTGTTCTTATTCCCTTTTTTAAAGATAGGAACTATTACATATTTAGACCATTCTCTTAGAAAGACACCAGAATATAAAAAAAGTCTATTAAATAATATTACTAAGTAGTCTATAATGCAATCAATTGCAAATTTAAACATTTCACTGACAATTTTATCCGGTCCCGCACTGTTTCCACACATCAAATTTGTAATGCCTTTTTAATTTCCTCTTTTGTAATACAACCATCTAACATGGGCACGGTATGTATCATCCACATGTTCTTAATTAAAATGTATATTATCATCCTCCTCATCAGAATTATCAGTCATCAAACACGCTTAAAAAAAAAGTGCTGGTGCCATTGTTGGATGGAAATGTCATTATATACTACTGTTTTATTGTTTTCCGAAACAACTTTGAATCTTTTGTTGAATTAGTCTCACAAGCCTAATGTCATCAAATGTCCTCTTTTTCTCTCTTTTAAGATCAGTATAGTTCTTCCTTTCCTCTACATACCGTGCATGTTGCTGGTTTCTGTAATCCGTTGACTGAGCTCTCTGGTAACTCTTTCCACCACTGTCCTTTGTTTCCTACAGTCCTTGTCAAACCACTCATTATGTGCTGACTTTTTACTCCTACTTTTCTAACCAGACAGCCAGCAGATGCATAAAGTGCTTTAGTAAATATTTCTAATGAATTGTCTATATCATTCTCAACTTCACTGCATGCATGACTAACTTCTTGTTTAAAATATGCAGAGTGTGTTTCACCAATAAATATGTCTTTAAGCTCACCTGACCATACCAAGTTCTCTTCCATTACATCAGTTGAATTGTCTTCTTTTTCTTGTGTCATACAAACCCCTTCATATTTCCATGTCACTTTACAGGCAAGTGCCAATACAAACACATAGTTATTTAATATATACAAATCACAAAAGGGCAACACATCCTCTGAGACAGCAAAGTAATCAACGACGCTACTGCCTCGTGGCGCCACAGAAGTAAATCCACCTTCACTGTTACGAGACCCACTGACAATTTTCAAATCAAATAGAAAACACAAATCAAGAAAAGATGTTTCCAATTTGTTAATGAGACCCTTTTTATGGAGATCTTACGTTTTGAGTTATCTCAACTGCCATAACAATAACTTTTGTAAACGGTATTTTATGAATTCATAAAACTGTTTTTGTTTCCAGAGGAGGCCAACACCCAGGTAGCATTCCACGCTCGGATGTCCAGTACAGTGACCACCAACAGTGAGACGAAGACCCTGATCTGTGACATCGTTGAGACCAACGTGGGCAAGGGTTACGATGGACACACTGGTGAGTTCACTGCGCCAGTGGAAGGACTCTACTGCTTCATGGCCAACACCAGTCCTTATGATGATGATCCAGAGACGTTGGCCTTACTACACATTGTTGTAGATGGTGAGCAGGAAGAAACCCTACTGTCTCAGGGAAAGAGCTGTTCCACAGAGCACACGGTGGTCAGCATGAAGGATGGTCAGAAGGCCTGCATTAGATCTCATAATGGTGGTCAATGCACCTTCGGTGGTGGGTGGACCACTTTCACGGGTCTGTTGATTCAGCCTGATGTCTGAACGGGTAACAGACGCAGCAACACTATTGTTTATGTGACTCTTATTTCACCAACACTCCTCACACACACACACACACACACACACACACACACACACACACACACACACACACACACACACACACACACACACACACACACACACACACACACACACACACACACACACACACACACACGCACGCGCGCACACACACATACACACACACATGCATGCACGCACACGCGCTCACACGTACGTGCGCACACACACACTCAAACACACACACACACACACACACACACACACACACACACACACACACACACACACACACACACACACACACACACACACACACACACACACACACACACACACACACACTATGCGAAATATAAATCGAAGTCGTACTTTTATTTTTGCTTGCAACATTTGATTGCTCTGTTCTGGTTTAAACTTCTTTATTTCTTCCTTATAACGTAACAAAATAATCAATATGAGAATAAAGGGCAGCAACAAGCCTTCGGCTTACATCGTGTCCGTACACATTACACAATTTAACATTTATGAGACCGAACATAAACAGCACATAAACATTTTCCAAACATTTCCAATCAGCATTTAGATACACCAATATATGATTTGAGCAAGTTAGGAGTTTCAAAAAGAAGAAAAAAAAGGGATGAACAACATTATCACATGAATAATAATAATAATAATAATAATAACAATAATAATAATAATAATAACAATAATAATAATGAGAGACGAGAGTATCAACAATTTATAATAAATCGAATTAACATTTGCCAAGTTTTTACAGGCTTGCCTACCACACATTCATAAGTACTATATGTCTAGCAATAAAATAGGAACATTTTTAAGTGAGTCTGCGCATTTTTATACAATACAATTGTTTTAATTTTTTTATTTTATAAACGTTGCACAAAATTTAAAATCGATTTGAACTGGCTATGAAGAGGTGCACAGATTTAAATATTGCTGTGTTGATATCAATAGGCAGGTCACGTCCACCATTTAAAAGAATGTCACTTACAAGATATTGAGGAGGAAGGTTTAGTAGTGTATTAGTACGACATACGTTGAATAGGGGACATAATAATAAATAATGATCAGCTGTTTCGTGAGCATAACCCTAAGTACAGGTAGGATCATTCTGCAAATGACGTAGGAAAAGATTATGGTTTAGGTCACTAATACCGAGGCGAAGACGACAATGTATTATTTGTTCTTTCCTATCACCAAAATAGAGATATGCAGGTACAACCGGGTCTTGTATAGATAAACAACGTTTAAAAGCACCAAGTGAGTCACATGTTTTAATTTCGTCTGGAAGAGTATTCCAGAGTTTTGTGGTGGCCGGAATAAAAGATTTATGGTACAGTTTAGTTTTAGAAGATGGAACAACTCTTTCTAGTGGTCTCCGTCTATGATAAGGGTTTCTGTCTGAAACCAAATTTGGCGCTAAGGCTGACAGATATTCAGGGCACAATCCACAGACCATTTTAAAGTAAAATATGAGTTTATGTCTCCGCCTTCTTTCAGTTAGTGGAGGGAAACCAGATTCATTGTACAATTTCCGATGACTGGTGCCACGGACAGCTCCAATAATAGTTCTAATGGCATCAAGATGTAAATCCTCGAGGGAAGCCGCCTGAGTGATGGTGCAATTATCCCATATAATGTCAGCATAATCAAAATGGGGTAATATGAAAGATTTGTACATAATTTCTAATGCTTTTCTACTTAACTTGTACTTAAATGTTTTCAAACAGGATATCAACATGGTAACAGTCTTAATAATACTTTTTATGTGAATGTCCCATTTACAGTTATGTTGGAGTGTAATGCCTAGGTGTTTGTGTTGTTCAGTATTTTGTAGTACTGCTGAGCCAAATGTCAATGGTAAAACAGTATGTGTGCTGCGAGTAATATTTAGTAGATCAGTTTTGTCATCATTAAATTTCATTTTCCAGCTTTTCGACCAAGCATATATTTTCTCTAGGTCAGAATTAAGAACTTCCGCACGAATGACTGGATTGTTTAATGCTAGTGACATACTGGTATCATCTGCAAAAAGTTTAATGATTGATTGGATTCCTTCTGCAATGTCATTTATATAAATCAAAAACAAAAGTGGACCTAAGACAGATCCCTGAGGAACACCTGCAGGGATCATTCTATACTCAGATTTACTTCCTTTAATGACAACAGCTTGAGAACGATTAGAGAGATAATCAACAAACCACTCAAGCAGCCTCCATCTGATGCCATTTGCTTTTAATTTATGAATTAAGCCTTTGTGCCATACACGGTCAAAGGCTTTGGAAATATCAAAGTAGATTGCCTGTGTTGCAATGCCATTGTCAAAAGATGAACATAAATCATTATAAATACACACAAGCTGGTTAACAGAGGAATCACCAGGAATAAACCCACACTGACAAGGAGAGATAATGTTGTTGAATGACAAAAAGTTATAAACATGTTTATGAACACATCTCTCCAGGACCTTGCCAACACAGCTAAGCAGTGATATTGGTCGGTAATTTGTACAAAACTCTTTTGATCCTTTCTTATGCACAGGACTAACATAAGCGGCCTTCCATATTGAAGGAAATTTTCCTTCAGTTAAACTTCTGTTGAATAGCATGGTCAATGGATCAAGAATGACAGGCAAAGCAGCAATCAGTAATTTATTGTGGACAAGATCAGGTCCCACTGCTTTGTTCTTGTCTAAACCATTTATAATCTCTTTGACAAGAGCAGAGGACAGCTCTATTTCTGGAAGTGCATCATCTCTAAATGGAATATTTTGCACGTCATCCTCCTCCTTTTCTATAGTAGACTGTGAAATGAAGAAGTTGTTAAAAACATCAGCTTTTTCTTTACTTGTGTGATAAACTATGCCATTGGACAAAATGGGTGGGACTTCATTACAATTTACACCTTTCTTCTTTAAAAAAAAGAGGCTCTGTTCTGCCATATAGAGGGCCTAATACGATGTTTTTTGCGGTTTGAACTGGTTGTTTTCTGTTGTATTGTGAAATACCATTGCTTTTTGGTTTGGGATGATGTATGTATTGAATTGGTTTTGCTACCATGCGAAATACGACAATTATCTGTTGCCATCCAAAAGTGTTTTTGTTTTTGTTGATAGATAGTCAGAAATATACAGACAAGAGTGAAATCAGCTTCAAACCTGGTAATTATGAGCTGGTAATTATTAGTAAACAAAACTAAACGTGAAAGGGCTTGTTTTAGGCATATCTTTTCTTTTGATACATGATCAGTTGTCACGTACAATAAAATTGCCCCTTGTTGCCATACAAAATAATTGTGTTTTTTGTTGTTTCCTTTCATTATGGTCAATGTTTTTATTTTACAATTTGGATTCTGTTGCCATACACATGGGTGCAACTTTTCCTGCTATTCAAAGATTTCCTGTTTTTGAATTTTAGCAGGAAAGGAAGTTCCTTTTTTTTAATTTGTCAGACACGATCTTTGTGTGTCTATTGTATTTTTCAAACACTTAAAATAAGTATTTGTATAAATTGTGGAAAAAGCAAACTAAATACCTTCATAAATAAAAATTTTCTTCAGCTGCAGGGGGACATTACCCCTGGACCCCGGCCTTTCAGTTGTTTTCATTTTATGTAGTTGCACCCATGCATGCACAATTTGTATCTTTTTGTGGCATGCGGAAAATTATTCCTTTGTTGCTATAAGCATGCTCCTTTTCCATTTTTATTACCAGCCGCGAACGAAGAGAGCGAAGCTGGTATTGTTTTCAGTGGATTCTGAAGCCGATTATCTGTCTATCTATCTATGTGAACACGATAACGTTTGAACGGAGGGACATAGGACGCTCCGATTTTGCATGCGGATAGGTACAAAGAATATCTTAGGGCAAGGTCAAAAATGAAGGTCATAGGTTAAAGATCAAGGTCACTGGAGCCAAATATGCTGCTGAACACCTGGCACGATAACGGAGGGACATAGGATGCTCCAAGTGTGCATGCGCATAGGTATTAAAGATATCTAGGCCAAGTTAAACAAAAATGAAGGTCAAAGGTCAAGGTCACTGGCGCCGAAAATACTGCCGAGCACCTGGCACGATAACAATTGAATGGAGTGACCTATGACGCTCAAATTATGCATGCAGGTAGGAACTAAAAATATCTCGGTCACATTCAAAAATGATGGTCATAGGTCAAAGGTCAAGGTCACTGGAGCCGACAATGCTACCGAGCACCTGGCACGATAACGGAGGGACCTAGGGCGCTCATAGTTTGCATGCTGATAGGTACTAAACATACCTATGCCAAGTTTAAAAATGAAGGTCAAAGGTCGAGGTCACTGGCGCCGAAAACGCTGTCGAACACCTGGCATGATAACGATTGAACGGAGGGACCTAGGTCCTCAAATTGTGCATGCCATTAGGTACTAAGGATATCTGTCTAGATACTAGACCAAGATCGAAAATCAAGGTCTTTGATCAAAGGTCAAGGTCTCTGGACCCGAAAACGTTGCCGCGCGGCTGGTGGTCTAGCGTCCTAACGCTCTAGTCTGAAATATGATTCAAATTTGTTGATAAAAAAATATGATGGCTTTGTTTGCCATACCACAAATTGATTTATTTTATGTTTTCAAACAGCAGGCCCCTTGCCGGACCTGGGGTACATTATAGGGGGGGGGGGGGGGGTTGTTGCAAATAAGGGCGGGGGTGCGAGGCCGGCGTATGCCCCCAGTGGGGTCCAGGGGGGATGCCCCCAGTGGGGTCAGGGAGCAACGCCCCCTGAAGCTGAAGCTTTTTTAACCAAATAAAGGTGCCCAAACTCCCTTTAAATTGTACTTTAGAACAACAAAACAGTTATGAGTCTCTGTCTTTCTTTCTTTTCTTCTCTTTCTCTCCTTCTTTTTTTTGGGTGGGTGGGTGGGAGGGGGTGGTACAGAACCCAGGTACCCCCCCCCCCCCCCCTGAATGCGGCCCTGAGGCCTATTGCTACACCTTGCCATGCAAAATATTGCTATTGCTTTTATGTACATAAAGTGTGATGGCTGTTTGAGCCCTACAGACTACAGTTGCTTTGTGTGCCATATTGATTTTACATGCTTCTAGTTGCCATGGGGATGATCAATGCTATTTTTCCATGATAAATGTTAAAAGTGAACAGCTGAAGAGGAATATCACATTGTTACAATGTTCCTGAATGTTATCACTTGTGCACATAGAGACATTTTAAAAAACTAGTGTTTGGAATCATATCAACTCTAGTTCATTGCTATAATAATATTATTATGATCAATCAATCAATATTTGTATTGTCCATTTTACAGGAAATTATTTTTGCAGCGATAAAACAATCAGCAAAACAACACAATTGATTGCCCTTTATCCTTGTTTCAAGAGGTATTTATTTTCCTAATGTAATAGCTTTATTTTTCTACAGAGTATTTCAAATGATTTAATAGTATTTTTAGTCCCCGAGCCGAAGGTTCGGGAACTATTGTTTCTGTCTGATCCGTCCGGCGTGCCTCCGTCCGTCCGTCCATCCGTCCGTCCGTCCGGCTATTCGTCCGTTTTTCTCAAAAACTATTCAGTCTATCATCATCAAATTTGGAATACTAGTTTGCCAAGATGCAAGCTATCCACTGATGTATTTAGTTTTACATTAAGGTCAAGGTCGCGCCAGTTACGGGGTTCAACCCCCCAAACACATAATCGCTAATATATCGCGAAGTTTTGCATGTATTTCAATGCAGTTTTTTTCATATTTCTTGATGAATGGTCTATAACACAGTTGTCATGAATTTTTCTGTGCGCTCGTGTGCGCATGATCGCGCGCGCTCAAATCACGGGTCCGATCACACATGCGCCATGAAACAGCTTTGTAGCTCTGTGGTTGACGTTCTCTCTCTCTCTCTCTCTCTCTCTCTCTCTCTCTCTCTCTCTCTCTCTCTCTCTCTCTCTCTCTCTCTCTCTCTCTCTCTCTCTGAAATAGGGGGGGGTTACAGGGCTGGGTGGAAAAAAGCATGTAACTTGCTTATCTCATGTTCCCTGGTTAAATAAAATTTCGTTTTCGTTTTCGTTTTCGTTTTTCTCTCTCTCTCTCTCTCTCTCTCTCTCTCTCTCTCTCTCTCTCTCTCTCTCTCTCTCTCTCTCTCTCTCTCTCTATTTCGGAGTAGCTCGGCGATGCAACCGCTCGGCGTTGCACTTGTTTTCCTTGAAATACGCATGCAGTTACTTACTACTTTCACAATTGCAATAGTTTTTACATTCATTGTGACCAAAGTGTTTAGTTAATCATTTCAGTTCGTTTTTTGGTATTTGGTATATTCTAGTCACAGAGACTTATGTTGTGAAATTCGAGCTGCTCTCCCCCGGAGAGCGCGTCGCCGCAAGCGCGGTGCCTACCCTTCTTTTTTTTTGGGGGGGGGCATGGTGAAGAGGGGGTGTGAGCAGACTTGGAAAACCTAGCTATCAATTTGGCCATACCAGGCAGCGGGATTTCTCCCTGCTCTTACCGACTTTCAACTGCCGTGGGATTTTTACGTGCGTAAAGCGCACGGGTCAGACAAGCTTTAAGTCCCCATCCGATGGACTCGACGTTCAGTTCGATTTTCCTGTCGAACTAGAAAGAAAGGGCGAGGCCGGGATTCGAACCCGGGTCACTCACGTTGCAGTCACGCATTACATTTGGCAGGCGAACGTCTCAACCACTCTGCCACCTTTCTCCCTTCACATAATACAGAATGGTTTATGCAAAGTTCATATATCGAACCTAATGTACTTTGGAATTACAATTTAATATGCTTTAATATTAAATTATCAACTTAACAGACGATCTAATTTACACATTTTTATTTTTGAGAGAATCGTCTTTAGACTGTTTTAGTTCATAAATAAATAAATAAATAAACTAATTTGAATGTGTACTTTAAAGATCATAATGGCTTAATTGTTGCTCTTTTATCTGCATGTTGTTGCAGGTTTGTTCGAAAGTAGTGTTAGAATACAATTTCATCACTGATTTGTTTTACACCTTTCCCCCCTGAATGTATTGTCAAACGAGTGTAGGATTGATTTTTTATTAACAATGCAAGATTAGTCCTGGACCGACTCCTACCCATAGTGAGTGGCTGTGGACTCAATGGGAAGACTGAGACCACACAGTCGAGCTTCATCCGCTTAACGGATGCAATTCTGAGAGTGTTGCTCTAATCTCAAGACCAACACTGCAGGTGTCTGTAGTTCTCGGGCCTGGTTAACGCCGGGATATCATTATGAAAGGAAGCGTAGAATACAGCCCTGCCATGCAGTCTCAGACCGATACAGAACTCCATAGCATCATCATCATCATAGTCATCCGCCTCATTTCCATCATTCATTAAAAAGAAAAATGTCTCAAATTCTATGGCTTTGCATGCCCTGCTCTCATGGTGACCTCAGTTTCGGTTTCCAATCCAGTCTATGCCTTGGTGCGTTCGGGTCAAGGTCATGGGGATCAGTGTGTTCTGGGGAGTTGTCGGTGGACGGTCGTGGTGGCGCCTTCTAAGAAGGAACTCACACACGCTGACTCCGCGACTAAAAGAATAGTGTCGTCAGTAGGGGGCTTAGTCGGTGATGTCCTGAACAGGCTCTACTGAACTCCACCGAAGTGACTCAGCAGCAGTGCAGTGTCTCCTCGGTTGGTTGCCTCCTGACGACTTAACATAGATTCGTTCCCCTTGGACTGCTGGTCTCGGATTCTGCGACTTGAACAAGCCGGGGTGTGGCTGCGTGTTGGAACTCGGAACGAGCGGCGTGGGAGCAACACCACTGTACGGCCCAGAAGATGGGACAGCAAACAAATAATAAAAAATGCAAGATTATGATGGAGCGTCCCTTTTCACCTATTCCTGTTTCACCTACGCTTTATTATGGTAATGATCAAGATGGCCGCCCTATGACCCACCCCGTTTCACCTACTCAGCTATTCTTTTATTATGGATAGGAGAAGCAATCCGTCCTCTTTCACCTACGATATGAACATAATAACGCTGTTTGTATTTGTCTGAAGTTGCCTTTTAGAATGATACTCAGCCTATACTCATACTCATACTTTTCATGTTTTTGTCTTAACGTAGTGTAATATATGCTCATCATCTACTCATGCAACCCCATAGGGAGAAGATAATGATGGCCGCAGAATTTGTTACAAGAGGGGGAAGAAAGCTAATCCATGACAGATATATCTACGTTTTAAATCGCAAAACTTACAAGATGGTATTCTGGAGATGCTCCCAACACAAAACCTGCCCAGCACCAATCACCACGTCTACACAAGAAAACTCCATCAAAAGTGTTAAAAGAAAAAAACACGTCCATGAGCCAGAGCAGTCCAAACATTGTATTGATCATGTTCTCTTATGCTCTGTCATTCTGTCTGTCTGTTTGTCTGCACATCTATCTATCTCTGTCTGTCTGTCTCTCTCTCTCTCTGTGTCTGTCTCTCTCTCTCTGTCTCTCTCTTTGTCTCTCTCTCTCCCTCTCTCTCTCTCTCTCTCTCTCTCTCTCTCTCTCTCTCTCTCTCTCTCTCTCTCTAGTTGATCAAAGTTTTCTGAAGCGCCGAAAGCTTGCTTTCTAGCATGATTTAATCACACACACACACACACACACACACACACACACACACACACACACACACACACACACACACACACACACACACACACACACACACACACACACACACACACACACACACACACACACACACACACACACACACACACACACACACACACACACACACACACACACACACACACACACACACACACACACACACACACACACACACACACACACACACACACACACACACACAACACACACACACACACACACACACACACACACACACACACACGCACACGCGCACACACACACACGGAAACGAGCAAGTTGTTGTTACCGTAGGTGAAACAGACCCTCTCAGATACTGTAGGTGAAACAGACCCTCTCAGATACTGTAGGTGAAACAGACCCTCTCAGATACTGTAGGTGAAACAGACCCTCTCAGATACTGTAGGTGAAACAGACCCTCTCAGATACTGTAGGTGAAACAGGAATAGGTGAATAGGGACCTCCCCGATTATGATGCTTTTGAATTTGGACTTTGGTTGTGTTTAAGTACACAGAACCTCACTGCTTCTGGTCTGCACTCAGATTGTTATTATCACTTCTAGTGTGTGTGCCTTTTGCCAGCACGTGACTTGCGATGCTTTCTGATGACAGAAAACTATATTGGCTCTTTGTTACCGCATTGAATTTGATTTCTTTTTTTGCTGGCGTGTGGACTTTTTGTTGATTACTTTTTTATGGTCAGTAGATCTCAATGGCCTGTTAATATCAAAACCAGCAGTATTATTATGCTTTCGATTTATTGTATTAACTACTTTTCTAGGGCATAATGTTTTATTATGGACTTTGGTTGCTTTTTATGGTACATAATGGACTCCAATTGCTTATTGATGGCGTTTAGTGTGATGACTTTTTATGGCTCATGAATTTCAATTCCTTTGTTTTTTAGTGTTTAGTATATTCTAGTCTTAGAGACCTATCTCTGTGAAATTCGGGTTGCTGTCCCCCGGAGAGAGCGTCGCCGCAAGTGCAGTGCATACCCAATTTTTTTTTTTTTTTTTTTTGGGGGGACACAGGGTGATGGGGTATGGGCACACTTGAAAACCCTATCTATCAATTTGGCCATACCAGGCAGCGGGATTTCTCCCTGCTCTTACCGACTTAACTGCCGTGGGATTTTTACGTGCGTAAAGCGCACGGGTCAGACTAGCTTTAAGTCCCCATCCGAAGGCATGTGTGCTTTGATTGCTTTGGCACGTGAAGTAAGGCCAATGTTAGTTGACGTGTGAGTGAAGTCTCTTTTTCTCTAGCACAATCATGACTGATCGCTTTCTGCTGCACAATGATGTTTGATATCTGTCGTTTGCTGGTGACTTTGGGAAAGCCTTTGTTTGGTGCGTGGCTCATGCTGCTGCTGGCACTTTACTCCCCTTGATGAATGTTAGTATAGTATAGTATAGTATAGTATAGTATAGTATAGTATAGTATAGTATAGTATAGTATAGTATGGTATGGTATGGTATGGTATGGTATAGTATGGTATGGTATGGTATGGTATGGTATGGTATGGTATGGTATATATGGTATGGTACAGTATGGTATGGTATAGTATAGTATGGTATGGTATAGTATAGTATAGTATGGTATAGTATAGTATGGTATAGTATAGTATAGTATAGTATAGTATAGTATAGTATAGTATAGTATAGTATAGTATAGTATAGTATAGTATAGTATAGTAGTATAGTATGGTATAGTATGGTATGGTATAGTATGGTATAGTATAGTATAGTATAGTATAGTATAGTACAGTATAGTATGGTATAGTATAGTATAGTATAGTATAGTATAGTATAGTATAGTATAGTATAGTATAGTATAGTATAGTATAGTATAGTATAGTATAGTATAGTATAGTATAGTACAGTATAGTATGGTATAGTATAGTATGGTATAGTATAGTATAGTATGGTATAGTATAGTACAGTACGGTATAGTATAGTATAGTATAGTATAGTACAGTATAGTATGGTATAGTATAGTATAGTATAGTATGGTACAGTATAGTATGGTATAGTATAGTATAGTATGGTATAGTATAGTATAGTATAGTATAGTATAGTATGGTATAGTATAGTATAGTATAGCATAGTATAGTATAGTATAGTATAGTATAGTATAGTATATATAGTATGGTATAGTATAGTATAGTATAGTATAGTATAGTATAGTATAGTATAGTATAGTATAGCATAGCATAGCATAGCATAGTATGGTACAGTATAGTATGGTACAGTATAGTATAGTATAGTATGGTATAGTATAGTATAGTATAGTATAGTATAGTATAGTATAGTATAGTATAGTATAGTATAGTATAGTATGGTATAGTATGGAATAGTATAGTATAGTATAGTATAGTATAGTATAGTATAGTATAGCATAGTATAGTATAGCATAGCATCGTATAGCATAGTATAGTATAGTATAGCATAGTATAGTATAGCATAGTATAGTATAGTATAGTATAGTATAGTATAGTATAGTATAGTATAGTATAGCATAGTATAGTATAGAATAGCATAGTATAGCATCGTATAGTATAGTATAGTATAGCATAGCATCGTATAGTATAGCATAGTATAGTATAGTATAGTATAGTATAGTATAGTATAGTATAGTATAGTATAGTATAGTATAGTATAGTATAGTATAGTGTGGGACTGGCTCAAGCCTAAGCCTCGCGGCTTATAAACGTCCCTTCATTGACACTGTTTTGTTTGCTTAAAGCATGCCTTTTAAAATTATGATTGTAATTCAATCATCGTATTAAAAAAATAGTTGACTAAAATGTTCATCCTTGTCGAGGAGATTTTTGAAGGTGTTTAGTGTTGGTGCTCTTTTTAGGTTAGGTGTTAGTAAATTCCAGAGGTTAGCAACTCTATTACTAAAACAATGTTTACGCCTGTTAGTATTACAACGCTGTACATGTAATTTCCCCTCTTGATTTCTAGTGCTGTTATAAATGGACAGTGTAAAGAGAGAATCCATGCTAATGTCGCATAAGTGTTACCATACTCTAAATGTGACCCACCATTGATTTGTGTAATAACAAAATGTTTCCTTATCTAAACGAATGAATGTTCTTTTAATTATTCCCAACATCTAATTTGCTGATTGGACACTGGACATCCTCTGCCTTTTCTCTTCAAATACACACTCTCTGGTTGGGTCAGTTGGTGGGTTTTTTTAAAGATAATCAGTGTCCAGTGATTAATAATCGGCTGAACCAATGATTACCAAACCATTTCTGATAAAACCGTGTACACACATAAGCGGATATTCCATGCGGAAACCCGTGCGCAATCCATAAATAAGTGAAACAAAGAAGGGAAAGATTTCCGCACGTGTCCGAATTTCCCCTATATGCGTAAACTTTTATCCTTCTTTCTTCCACTTATTTAGGGTTTTCCGTACGGAACTTACCCGTCTAATGTGAACTCGGCCTAAGGATTGGGGTTCCACGTTGACTCATAGTCAGCGAGGCCGTGGGCGTCACGGTGTCCAACTACTGTGACTGGAAGGGGTCATGTGGGGCCAGTGATGTCTTTGTGTAAGGGTCATGTGGGGCCAGTGATGTCTTTGTGTAAGGGTCATGTAGGCCAGTGATGTCTTTGTGTAAGGGTCATGTAGGCCCAGTGATGTCTTTGTGTAAGGGTCATGTAGGCCAGTGATGTCTTTGTGTAAGGGTCATTTAGGGCCAGTGATGTCTTTGTGTAAGGGGACTTGCGTTCTTCGTGACTTGGATTAGTCATGGCAAGGCGTTTACTCATTTCCTGGGATTAAGTATCTATTGATTGCTGTCTTTGTTTTCAATATTTTTGCTGAAAGATGGGTTATTATGGATTTATTTTGTTGTTATTGTTGTTGTTGTTGTTGCTGTTGTTTTCTTTTCTGAAATCAATAATCGCTTCATGTTGTATGTGCCACATGTATTCCAAAGAAGTAAGAATGATTTCACTTAGAGCGACAGTAATTTAATCCGAAATAAATGTTTTCCAATAGATGATTTCGGGTGGAGTTTTTTAGAGAGAGACACACAGACACACAGACACACAGATAGACAGATAGACGCACATACATACACGCCGACACACACACGCGTGCGCACATGCACACATATCTTATATACTGGCGAGCGTATGCACGCATCCTTACGTATGCACGTATTTAGGCCTACTCACAAAACGCACGCACACGCACACACGCACACACACACACACACACGCACACACACGCACACACACACACGCGCGCGCGCGCGCACACACGCACACGCACACGCACGCACGCACAAGCACGCACACGCACGCACACTCACGTTAAGAGCAACACTTTGTAATGTGACCAGTCACCCAAATAGCTTACGCAGTGTGACAAGTCTTTGAACACCGTTTCGTTTCCATTCCTGTATTCATCACCCATATCCAAGGGAGGTTATCCCATGGCGAATCAATAACATGGGTGGTCCAAGTTATCTCCCCGGGATACATGTTCGATATATTATGGGCGTAGTTAAATTTAGATAAATATCGTGTGTGTGCGTGCGCGCTCACGCGTTTGCACAAGCATATTGAGTCCGACTGTGACTTGCAGATAGCAAAGAAGGTAATCACTATTCTGGAGGGCTGGGTGAGACTAGGCATTTCACTATCCAAATCTCTTCCTAGTTCCTTCCTGGCAGAAAGTCTACCAACAATCATGGCGACGCGAGGAGAAACAGACACAACCAGTGCAGAACAGTGCACCCGATGTCTGCAACTCTGCAGAGAACAGCAGACCAAAACAATGTGTCTGCCATGTCTGCAAGCGATCAATGCAAAATCAGATGACACGGAGGTACGTCAAGTTTACAGTGTTGGCGTTGTTCAGTTGACTGAAATACTTCCCTGTGGCTTGTTTTGTTATATCATAATTATGTGAATAGATTTACACGGACTGTGGGAGTCTTTGCAAGTGTTTGTGCGTCTCATGGTTGACAAGTTTACTATGCTAGAGTTTGTGGCTAGGCATTCACATACAGCTACATTGGTTAGGATAAGACGGGAGTGTGTGTGTGTGTGGATGAGAACGTAATACAGGTAAATTGGTCAGGAACATTAATACAGGTAAATTGGTTAGGAAAGGGTGGGGGGTAAGGATAAGAAATTAATACAGGTAAATTGGTTAGGAAACGGGGGGGGGGGGGGGGGGGGTAAGGATGAGAAAGTAATACAGGTAAATTGGTTGGGAAAGGGGGGGGGGGGTAAGGATAAGAAAGTAATACAGGTAAATTGGTTGGGAACGGGGGGGGGGGGGGGGGGTAAGGATGAGAAAGTAATACAGGTAAATTGGTTAGGAAAGGGGGGGGGGGGTAAGGATAAGAAAGTAATACAGGTAAATTGGTTGGGAAAGGGGGGGGGGGGGAGGAAAAGAAAACAATACAGGTAAATTGGTTAGGAAAGGGGTGGGTGGGTGAGGATAAGAATGTACTGCAGGTGAATTGGTTGGAAAAAGGGGGGGGGGGGGTGAGGGCAGAGGAATGGGGAATGGATAATGAGTTGGGTGAGGGCAGGGAATTGTGATGGGGAATCAGTAAGTGGTGAAGTGGGTGAGGATTAAAATAATAATAAAAGAGAAGTGAGTGGAAACAGGAAGGAGGGTGAAGAGATTGCTTTTTTGGGGGGGAGGGAACTGGTGGGAAAGTTGGGGGGGGGGGGGGGGGTGAGAGGGAGGGGGAGGTGGGTACACTAAGATGATGGTGGATCATCTTCCATGTAATACGGAAGTAGGTTGGGGTTCAAAGGTACGTGGAGTAAAATGGGTGGGGAAATAGGGGTGGAGGTTGAGAGGGTGGGGGAGGTGGGTACACTAAGATGATGGTGGATCATCTTACATATAATAAGGAAGTAGGTTGGGGTTCAAAGGTACGTGGAGTAATGGGTGGGGAAATAGGGGTGGAGGTTGAGAGGGTGGGGGAGGTGGGTACACTAAGATGATGGTGGATCATCTTACATATAATAAGGAAGTGGGTTGGGGTTCAAAGGTACGTGGAGTAAAATGGGTGGGGAAATAGGGGTGGGTGTGGGTGATGAGATGCGTATCGTTGAATCAGCAGAAACCAAAAAACACCTTCAGTGTTGTTCACGACTAAGCAGGGGAAACAAATCACGCTAGGTATAAGTTGTTTATGACACTTGCTTGTTTCCCTTTGACCGAGCAGACCCTAGTTTTTATACAATGTTGGTGACTCGTGCTGCTTGCAGTGAGTTGTAA
>CM065692.1:4625491-4632991 GCA_017654935.2 Phymorhynchus buccinoides
GGTTGGGAAAACGGGGGGGGGGGGGGGTGGGGTGAGGATAAGAATGTCAATACTGGTAAATTGGTCTCGGGAAAACGGGGGGGGGGAACTCAGTCTGTGCGGATCAAGACTGTAATACAGGCAAAAATTGGTTGGGAAATGGGGGGGGGTGGGGGGGTAAGGATAAGACTGTAATACAGTCCTAAAATTGGTCTGGGGAAAACGGGGGGGGGGGGGGGGGGGTAAGGATCAGTTGACTGTAATACAGGTAAATTGCTTATGATACACAACTCCACAAGGGGTACCCTCATCTAGGATAAGACTGTATATACAGGTAAATTGGATTTTGAAAAGGGGGGGGGGGGGGGTAAGGATAAGAAAGTAATACAGGTAAATTGGTTGGGAAAACGGGGGGGGGGTAAGGATAAGAAAGTAATACAGACAAATTGGTTGGGAAAGGGGGGGGGGGGTAAGGATAAGACAGTAATACAGGTAAATTGGTTGGGAAAACTTGGGGGGGGGTAAGGATAAGACTGTTAATCACAGGTACATGGTTGGGAAACGGGGGGGGGGGGGGGGAGCTGAGGATAAGAAAGTAATACAGTTAAATTCCTGTGGAAAAGGGGGGCGGGGGGGGGAGGAGAAGCTTTTGTACTCTGCAGGTGAATTATTGGGAAAGGTGTGGGTATGGGGGGGGGGGAAGCGGGATGGGGAATGGATAATGAGTTGGGTGAGGGCAGGGAAATGTGATGGGGAATGGATAATGAGTTGGGTGAGGGCAGGGAATTGTGATGGGGAATGGATAATGAGTTGGGTGAGGGCAGGGAATTGTGATGGGGAATGGATAATGAGTTGGGTGAGGGCAGGGAATTTGTGATGGGGAATGGATAATGAGTTGGGTGAGGGCAGGGAATTGTGATGGGGAATGGATAATGAGTTGGGTGAGGGCAGGGAATTGTGATGGGGAATGGATAATGAGTTGGGTGAGGGCAGGGAGTTTGTGATGGGGAATGGATAATGAGTTGGGTGAGGGCAGGGAAATGTGATGGGGAATGGATAATGAGTTGGGTGAGGGCAGGGAATTGTGATGGGGAATGGATAATGAGTTGGGTGAGGGCAGGGAATTGTGATGGGGAATGGATAATGAGTTGGGTGAGGGCAGGGAATTGTGATGGGGAATGGATAATGAGTTGGGTGAGGGCAGGGAAATGTGATGGGGAATGGATAATGAGTTGGGTGAGGGCAGGGAAATGTGATGGGGAATGGATAATGAGTTGGGTGAGGGCAGGGAATGTGTGATGGGGAATGGATAATGAGTTGGGTGAGGGCAGGGAAATGTGATGGGGAATGGATAATGAGTTGGGTGAGGGCAGGGAAATGTGATGGGGAATCAGTAGATGGTGAAGTGGTTGAGGATTAAAAAATATAACACAGAAGTGGTGGAGACAGGAAGTGTTGCCCGGGTGGGGGAGAGATTATGGGGGGGGGGGGACTGGTGGGAAAGTTGCCGGGGGGGGGTGGGGGGGGCCGTGAGAGGGACGGGCAGGTGGGGTGGGTTTGAACTAAGATGATGGTGGATCATCTTCCATGTAATACGGAAGTAGGTTGGGGTTCAAAGGTACGTGGAGTAAAATGGGTGGGGAAATAGGGGTGGGTGTGGGTGATGAGATGCGTATCGTTGAATCAGCAGAAACCTCCGCCAAAACACACCTTCAATGTTGTTCACGACTAAGCAGGGGAAACCAGTCACGCTAGGTATAAGTTGTGTTTACGACACTTGCTTGTTTCCCTTTGACTGAGCAGACCCTTGGTTTTATACAATGTTGGTGACTCGTGTTGCTTACAGTGAGTTGTAATACAGGTAAAAACTACAGGCCTATCTCTCATCTACCGTTTCTCTCCAAAATCCTCGAAAAAGTTGTCCTTGTACAGCTTGAACGCCACTTAACCCAAAACGATCTGTATGAAGTCCATCAATCCGCGTACAGACAAAATCATAGCAACAGAAACAGCACTACTCAATGTCACAAACAGTCTCCTTCGCTCAGCTGACAACAAACTCGCATCACTTCTCACTTTACTCGACCTCAGTGCCGCGTTCGACACTATAGATCACAGCATTCTGCTGCACAGGTTGTCAGTGTCCTTTGGTGTCACTGGGACTGCTCTAGAATGGTTCAGGTCTTACCTGACTGGCAGAACGCAGTCTGTGTCCATTGGCAGCAATGTCTCCTCATCAGTGCCCCTAAAATTTGGCGTCCCTCAGGGCTCCGTTTTAGGTCCTCTTCTTTTCTCCCTGTACATTCAACCCTTGTCCGAAGTCATAGAACAGTACAAAATCCTTCATGAGAAATTCGCGGATGACACTCAACTACTTGACGCAACCGAGGCTGTCGCTTTCCAAAATCTGATCTCCACTTTTGAGTCTTGCTTTCAGTCCATAAAATCTTGGATGCTCAGTAACAAATTCAAATTAAATGACGAGAAGACTGAGGCCGTAGCTGTTGGCTCGCGCTCAGTCTTGGACCAAGTTAGCATCGCGTCTGTGCAGGTTGGCACAAATACCACTCCCTTCAAAAACAGCGTGAAGGATCTGGGTGTCCATTTGGACAGTTCTTTGTCCATGGACGCCCAGATCAGCCACTTGTGCCGTTCTGCCTACCTCGCTCTGAAACAGATTGCTTCAATCCGTCCTTCACTCTCTGAAAAAGCCGCTACTCAACTAGTATGTTCGTTGGTCTTTTCCAAAGTTGACTATTGCAATGCAACTCTTGCCGGACTCCCCGCAGTTCAAATCAATCGTCTCCAAAGAATACAAAACAACGCAGCCAGACTCGTCCTGAGGAAATCTAAAAGAACCCATGTCACACCCCTTCTGATCAAACTACACTGGCTGACAATTCATGCTCGCATTGAGTACAAACTAGCAATCCTCGCTTTCCGCCATTTTCAAAACACTTTGCCAACATACCTGTCCAACCATCTCATCACCTATCAAACCATCCCGCACTCTCCGTTCTAGCAGCGAGAAACTCCTCAAAGTCCCCCGCATGAAACTTAAGTCCTTTGGTCACCGCTCTTTCAGCTATCAAGTACCCACCATCTGGAATTCGCTCCCCTTCTACCTCCGGTCCGCTCTGTCCCTGTCTGCATTCAAGTCTGGCCTTAAGACTCATCTGTTCAAAAAGTTCCTTTTCCCCTTCATAATTTCAATCTCACACACAAACCCCGTGTAAAGTGTGCCTCATCTGTGTGTCGTGTGTGTAAACTGGGCGTGTGTGTGTGTGTGGTGTGTGTGTGTGTGGGTGACTGTGTGTGTGTGTGTTGTGTGTGTGATTGTGTGTGTTCTTTCTCTCTGTCTCTCCCTCTCTCTTTCTCCATACTCTTTCTCGTTCTCCCCCCTCCCCTCTATGCCCTTTCATCCCCCCCCCCCTCTGTCCACCCCCCCCCCCCCCCCCCCCCCCCCCCACTTTGCCCTATTCAATCCCCCCACCCCCCCCTTCTGCCCCCCCCCCTCCCCCCCCCCCCCTTCGTTCTCTCTTGCCCCCCTCGTAATATTGTTTTACATTTCACCCCCCCCCCCCCCCCCCCCCCCCCTCGTATGACAACCCCCCCCCCCCCCCCCCCCCCCACCCCCCCCCCCTCCCCCCCCCCCCCCCCCCCCCGATGCCCCCCCACTCAACCCCCCCCCCCCAAGGTGTGTAGGAATATAGTACCCCCCCCCTCTGGTCTGATCACCCTCCTCTCCTTCGCTCTCCTGCCTTTCTCGTAATATTGTTTTACATTCACATATTGTTTTGGGAATTTGTGAGCTCGTATGACACCTCCCCCCCCCCCCCCCCCTCCCTCCCCGAGAATTTGTGAGTGCATAAATGGCGTGCGTATTGAAAGGGTGAGGTGTGTGGGGGTCTGTTTGTCCATGCCTTTTTTTTCTTTTCTTTTTTTAAAATTTATTTATTTATCCCCTTCTTTGAAATTGTGTCAATAATGTGTATGTGAAATACTACATCCGTGGGATGAACGGCGTGAGTTGGTTGGGTTTTGTTTAGTTTTTTTTGTTTCTTTTTCCCCCCTCTCGTAATATTGAAAAGCGCTCTGAGGATGATTTTTTATCATCGAAGAGCGCTATAGAAGCTTTATTTATTATTATTATAATGGTGGCAAAGAAACTTGGAAAAGGTACGGAGGTGGTGGGAAAGTTTGGATGGGATAGGGATACAGTCAATTATCTGAGAGAGAGGGTCGAAGCAGGATAGGAACATTGGTAGAAGCAGGATAGGAACATTGGTCGAAGCAGGATAGGAACATTGGTCAAGCAGGATAGGAACATTGGTCGAATTTTGTTGAGTGGGAGGTCACTACCTTCTAGTTCCTGCCAGTTATGGATTTGTAACTTCTAATATCATCATTTGGATACAGAGTTTATTTTGTATTTTGAAAGAAAAAGACTAGAAGAATAGTCAACTCTTTCAAGGGACTATCTTTTATCTTAATAATTGTGCATGCGCCCCTTGTGTGTGTGTGTGTGTGTGTGTGTGTGTGCGTGCGTGCGTGCGTGTGCGTGTGCGCGTGTGCGCGCGCGTGTGTCTGTATGTGTGTGTGTGTGTGTGTGTGTGTGTGTGTGTGTGTGTGTGTGTGTGTGTGTGTGTGTGTGTGTGTGTGTGTGTGTGTGTGTGTGTGTGTGTGTGTGTGTGTGTGTGTGTGTGTGTGTGTGTGTGTGTGTGTGTGTGTGTGAGATGTTCTGTATTATATTTGCCTGACTTTCTTTCCCAGGATCCCTCGGGTTCAGAGAGAGCTGCCTCCGCCCAGTCCTGCCTCATCTGCCATTCCGAGCTGCCTTCTGTCTTCCGCTGCTTTCAGTGCAGACTGAGCTTCTGCCGGCAGTGCCAACCCGCCCATAACTATTTCTGTGCCGGGGCTTTCGCTGACATCGAAAGGCACACCCCCAGAGAAAGGCGTCCTGCAGCCGCAGAGGAAATCCACCTGCTGGAAGACGCCTTGGAGAAAGCGAGGGAGGACTGCCAGCGAGAGCCGGACGACAGCACCACCTTCATCATGGACACCGTCCAGCCCATGCTGGCCCGGCTGGCCAGGTCGGCTCACGGAGGAAAGGCTCTTCCGCCCGTGGAGCAGCTGCAGATGTTGGAGGACCACCTGAAGCGGCTGAGGACGCAGTGTCCGCCAGACCCCGCCCAGGTGCCCGCCCTGATCGTCAGCACTCTTCAGCCCGTCATGGCCAGGATCGCCAGGGCCCCGCCCTTCTCCTACACCCACACGCCCCAACGCTACCGCCGCCATGGTGACGATGAAGGAGACGCGTCCTCCGCGGCGGCGACACCTAGGAGTCTGGATGACCTTTACGAGAAGGTGGAGGGTCTGGTGGGATGGGTGGAGGCTGTTCACTGCATCAACGTGAAAATGTCCCAGCAAACGACAGTGCTCAACAGGACCAACCGGCAAGTAGCCACAGAACGAGAAACTCTGCTGAGAGACGTAGCTCAGTTGAAAGATGCTAACGGTAAGCTGTCCTCGGAGCAAAGCAATCTGCAGACAGAAGTGGCTGAGCTGAAGACGATCAACATTGGACTGTGTGCTGAGGTCAACGGCCTGTGGGAAGACCTGGCAGTCTTCAGGAACAAGACAGACAAAACCGTGTCCAAGCTGCAGGACGAGATCTCCGACCTCCAGAATAACGTCCAGCAGATGAAGACAGAACTGGCCAATATGAATGGAGACGTCACGTCATTACAACAAGACACTAATCAGAACATTGACAGGCTCAACAAAAACCATACTTCCCTTCAAGACAAAGTGAAGTCAGCAGAGCAGTCACTGCAAGACAACAAGAAAGAGCTGAGCAGTCTGGAGTCACGATTCAGTGAGTACTGTTGCATTTTAATACGAGCCAGTCAGTCCGAGTCCTCTTTCATTACTTTCTTTCACTGTCTGGTTTTTCATTTCACCTATGTTTTTCATCTTCAGATTAAAATTGACGTTCTTAGTAAACAGAACACAGTGGGATGGTGAAGGGGAGATTATTATTAATTTTTGTAACTGAAGTGGATGTTTTAAACGCTTTTGTTTTTAATTGTCTATACTGTTTTATTTGTATATGTACCCTTTTTCTGTAGTAGATGGTGACAGAAAGGTTAAGAAATAGAGAGGAGTGTGTGTGTGTGTGTGTGTGTGTGTGTGTGTGTGTGTGTGTGTGTGTGTGTGTGTGTGTGTGCGTGCGTGTGCGTGTGCGTGCGCGCGCGTGTGTGTGTTTATGAAGAAAGACTCCGGTGGGGGGGTTTTAATTTCCCAACGATACTTATTTATTACCAGTTGTTGTTGTTTGTATAAATGTACTTCATGAAAAATAATATTTTCTTTGTTTACAGAGAAGGCCAACACCAAGGTAGCATTCAACGCATGGATGTCCAATAAAATAAGCATCAACAGTGAGAAGAAGACCCTGATCTGTGACAAAGTTATGACCAACGTGGGCAGTGGCTACGATGGACACACTGGTGAGTTCACTGCACCAGTGGCTGGACTCTACTGCTTCATGGCCAACACCAGTCCTTATGATGTTGATCCAAAGACGATCGCCTGTCTGTTTCTTGTTGTAGATGGTAATGAGAACGAAGCCGCGCTGTCATATGGAAAGAACTGGTCCACAGGACACACAGTGGTCAGCATGAAGGCTGGTCAGAAGGCCTGCATTAGGTCTCATAATGATGGTCAATACACATACGGTGGTAATGGATGGACAACTTTCACTGGTCTGTTGATTCAGCCGGATGTCTGAGTGCAAGGAGGACACAGCAAAGCAACAATCTGTGACTGTGACTGGAAGGGGTCATGTAGGCCAGTGATGTCTTTGTGTAAGGGTCATGTAGGCCAGTGATGTCTTTGTGTAAGGGTCATGTAGGCCCAGTGATGTCTTTGTGTAAGGGTCATGTAGGCCCAGTGATGTCTTTGTGTAAGGGTCATGTAGGCCAGTGATGTCTTTGTGTAAGGGTCATGTGGGCCAGTGATGTCTTTGTGTAAGGGTCATGTAGGCCAGTGATGTCTTTGTGTAAGGGTCATGTAGGCCAGTGATGTCTTTGTGTAAGGGTCATGTAGGCCAGTGATGTCTTTGTGTAAGGGTCATGTAGGCCAGTGATGTCTTTGTGTAAGGGTCATGTAGGCCAGTGATGTCTTTGTGTAAGGGTCATGTAGGCCCAGTGATGTCTTTGTGTAAGGGTCATGTAGGCCAGTGATGTCTTTGTGTAAGGGTCATGTAGGCCCAGTGATGTCTTTGTGTAAGGGTCATGTAGGCCCAGTGATGTCTTTGTGTAAGGGTCATGTAGGCCAGTGATGTCTTTGTGTAAGGGTCATGTAGGCCAGTGATGTCTTTGTGTAAGGGTCATGTAGGCCAGTGATGTCTTTGTGTAAGGGTCATGTGGGGCCAGTGATGTCTTTGTGTAAGGGTCATGTGGGGCCAGTGATGTCTTTGTGTAAGGGTCATGTGGGGCCAGTGATGTCTTTGTGTAA
>CM065692.1:4640491-4642991 GCA_017654935.2 Phymorhynchus buccinoides
ACCTACACACACACACACACACACACACACACACACACACACACACACACACACACACACACACACACACACACACACACACACACAAACAAAACACACACACACACACAAACACACACGCACACGCACACGCACACGCACACACGCGCACGCACGCACGCACGCACGCGCACGCACGCACGCACACGCACACGCACGCACACGCACACACACACACACACACACACACACACACACACACACACACACACACACACACACACACACACACACACACACACACACACACTCACAAACAGCGCGCGCGATAAACTTATACTTCTTTGCTAACCAAGGCTGGTCAAATAACCATGTAAAAAAAAAAAACTTCAAACCTTAGTACCACCAGTGACGTTTCTGGCACCACACCCCCGCTAACTTAGCCCGCTTACCTGTATATAACCAGCAACGGACAACCCAACCCAAACTTCTCACAATCGCAGAGCTGAGCGCAACAAGGCCAGACTGCTTGTTAAACACTGCAGCATGGCTAACCGCTGCTGTCTGAACGTCTCTCGCTCCGTCCTTGCCTTCTACGTCATTATGGCCATATTTTTCTATGTCGTCATCGTGTCGTCATCATCATCATCAATGACGTCAGTGTACTGGGGCCGTGCGTCTGTACGACGTGAGGTAGTGACCGGCTCTGTGCTGACGGTTGAAGCCAGGTCCAGACTGGACTGTGTCAGGCAGTGCCAGAGTGAGGGGTGGTGTGGCTCTGCTGCCTTTGATACCGCATCCAGGTCCTGCTCCCTGCAACCCTCACGCAGCACAGCAGGGGGGGAGGGGGAGGAGGAGGGGGAGGATTTTGTCGATGTTATGACTGCTCACAGAGGTAACAGATGTTAGTATCTGTGGTTGTTTTGGTGTGTTTTTTAACGTTCATGGTGTGATGGACATTTGAGTGTGCTGTCAGTCTGTCTGTCTGTATGTATGTATCTCTCTCTCTCTCTCTCTCTCTCTCTCTCTCTCTCTCTCTCTCTCTCTCTCTCTCTCTCTCTCTCTCTCTCTCTCTCTCTCTCTCTCTCTCTCTCTCTCTCTCTCTTGAATGTGGCTTGTAAAGACCTTGCATGCAGGGCAAAGAATGCGTTGTTAGCTATTCTAAAAAGACTTAATGTGTTAAATAATAATTCTCTTGGTTTATTTCTGAAAATATTTGACTCTAACATTCAACCTATGCTACTATATGGGGCATGCATTTTGGGATTAGAGAATGCGGTTGTGCATTGTGAAGCAGTGCATTTATTTGCATTAAAAAGATTCCTGGGTGTAATAAACGGGTTTCAAATGACTTAGTCTATGGAGAAACTAATTGATACCCATCGTTTGTTTGTTCAGCCATAAGATGTGTTAAGTACTGGTTTAAACTAGTGTGTATGGAAAAGCATAGGTTGCCTCGTAAATCATACGGCATGCTGCTGGATCTAGACTAAAGAGTGAAAATAAAACTGGGTTTCAAAGGTACGTTTACTTTTATGTGAGTATGGCTTTGGGGATGTGTGGCTGAACCAGGGAGTTGGTAATCAACATTTGTTTTTCGTCTTTTCCGCCAAAGGCTTATTGACTGTAGGTGGCAAATGTGGAATGATCACATTCAAACAAGCAGTAGATATGATTTTTATTGAAATATTATTAATTGTTATATGCGATGTGTACGGAGTTATTTGAAATTTGACCTTGATATGCATTCAAAGAAATTGTTAGCTAAATTTAGACTAGGGGTATCGGATATAAAAAGTCATCACTTACGATATAGACAGCATGTACGTAATGATTTACTTTGTCCTTTATGTCTAGAGAGTGAAGAGAACGATTGACATTTTGTTTTGATATTCGCCAGAGAATATTTCCTCAGAAATACCATCGACAACCTTGCATGTTTACATTGAATGTCCTCATGAGTTCAAGCAATTATGATGACAATCCAAACTTGTGTGTGTTTTTACGTAAAGCATTTAGGTTAAGAGAAGTGCTGACTTGGTAAATGCAAGTTTGTGCATATATTTGCGCATAGTTTAACTGCTTAGCTGTTTAGCTTGATGTTTCATGTAAATTCCCATTCAAATGGGCCAATGGCCTATCTGAATAAACCATCTTGCGTCTTGCATCTCTCTCTCTCTCTCTCTCTCTCTCTCTCTCTCTCTCTCTCTCTCTCTCTCTCTCTCTCTCTCTCTCTCTCTCTCTCTCTCTCTCTCTCTCTCTCTCTCTCTCTCTCTCTCTTGTAATGATTTTCGTTTGTCTCTATTGTTGGCCTCCACGAACAGTGAGACTGTCAGAAAACTAGCCATTTATATTTATCAAGCGTTCAAAGCGCGGCAGATTGCTATAACCTGAATACTTATTTGTGCATGTACTGATGCTTATATGTATTTGTTATGTTCCCCCCTTCCAATAGGGGCCTTGGCCTTATGGAATAAACATTTTCATTTCATTTATCTCTGTGTAAGTGTGTGTGTGTGTG